>JAJVSH010000177.1:242513-253187 GCA_021460005.1 Tetramorium alpestre | reverse complement strand
CGAAAAATTAGGTTTAAAAATTTTATTGAATTTTTTAATTGCATTGGTGGATTTTACAAAATTCCATATCTAAATTAATACTATTAATCGATTCCTTTTATTATTCTACGTCTAAAAGTATTAAGGTAAAATCATTCAAAAGTGAATACTTTATTTCATATTTTATATTAAAAAATGTCATAAAATTTAAATTAACTCGAAAAGTACTTGACAAAAACATACTTCATTATAGCGTTTTGGAAAGCTCTCGCGATNAGCTACAAGAATATGTAACGAGAAATAGTAGGTTCCATTTAAGAAATTGAAGGTGACCTTTACNTGACCTTCAAACAACTATNCAAGGTCAAAGNAATGACANCATCTTATGTCCCCCTCGAAACCATACAACTTTTGTCTGAAACATTTTTGTCTGCTGTGCTCAGTTTTCGAGATATTTTACTGTCCAAGTTAAAATGGGACACTCTGTATACTGCATGTGTGATGTGCATAACAGATTTCCTAACCTAAAGAATTTGATCTTTAAATTTGATCTTTAAAGGCTAATTTATAGAAGCCACAAACTGTTAACTTATATCGAAACTATGAAATTTTGACTAATCGCGTCACTCGATTCTGTTATGCGTCACCATGCATTGGTCATAATTTTATAGTTTTGATATAAGTTAATAGTTTACGACCTCTATAAATCAGCTTTAAAATTAATGTTACATTAGATGCAAGATGGAAAATTTTTAGAAATGGACTTTTCTATTCTGCAACTAATCAACATGTTCAAAAAAATTTGTCGTTTTGTGAAAATGTATAGTACGACACATATGTAATATTAGCTTAAGACATGGTCTACAGAAAGGGGTCTTCTAAAGTCACCAGTTGCCTTTTGCAATCGCCAACAAGCGTTGAGCTTTACATATAGAGCTTGATAATCATTGGTTGTTTCAAAAAGCAACTGGCAATTAGCAACTGTTGTAGAACGGACTTAAGGCTGAGATTTCATAGCTCTAGTTTACATCATTAAATTGGTTGATACGCGTATCATGTTGATATGGACTAAACATTTGATACGTCCTTGTTTACACGGATTCATTTCAAAACAGATTTGGTTAGATTTTTAGGTTTTTTGTTGCTTTGATCTTATTTCTAATCTAATAGCAGCAGTATACTCGCGTAGCGATTTATACTCGTGCATTCTGGTATGAATCAAAACGAATGAAACGTTTACAACGCCAGAATCTTTTGATGCGAGTACCAATTTGATATGATATTGTGCTAGTTTACACCGTACCTAAGTTTAATACGAATCAAGCTGGTACGCATCAAACATTTGATTCACATGCGTTTACACCATTTATATTATGACTGCGTTTCGATATTCGCTGTCAACTGAAGATCTATAGTGTATGTACATACATTGTAGAGTGAATATCGAAATGTAGCTTATATTCGTTTATTATCAACAATATATTAGAAATGGATATGGAAAAAAATATTGTAATTTTATTTTCCACTTTATTGGGATTTCTAAAAATCCAACAAAATAATCGTAAAAGATATTTTTACGACAGTTATTTTATTGTAAACGACGTGAATTAAAGATTGAATTACAAAGGTTATGTCTAAAACAAAGAAACGAATTATTAGTAAAATGGTTGCAAATTAATAATTCAAAGCCACTACAATTAACTACGGAAAGTATAAAATACCGAAGAATTTGGCAAAAGAAAAGAAGTTCCGATTTTTGGAAAAGAATTGTGAATGTTCATTATAGTTCACAAGAATGGCTGGAAAGCTTTCGCATGTCCAAAGTTAGTTTTTCTGAATTGTGCAACAAACTGAGAAATGAGTTAAAACCAAAACCACAATATTTGGAACCAAGAGAATCTTTATCTGTCGAGAAGCAAGCTGTGGCTTTGTATAAATTAGCTAGTACTGCAGAATATAGAGTTGTTGGCAATATGATGGGTATCCATAAATCAACAGTAAAAAAGTGTCTATATAGAGTGGTGAAAGCTATTAATAAAATTATGCTTCAAAATTTTATATATAAATGCCTGATAAAAACGAAGCTAAATTTATAGCTCAAAATTTTGAAGAAAAATGTGGTATTCCACAAATTATTGGTAGCATTGATGGAACGCACATTGAAATTATTCCACCAAGTAAAGGACGTAGAGATTTTGTTAACAGAAAGGGATGGCCTTCATATAATATACTAACTGTAGTCGATCATAATGGAAAGTAATAATTTCTTATGTTTGTCTTAATGCCATGGTACACAAAAACTTAAGCAGTAAGCACATTGACCAATCACAATCAAGATTTCACGCAAACTTAAGATAGCTATTAGTCAATTTGTTTACTGCTTAAGTTTTTTTATGTGCTAAGGCACTTATTTATTTTCTTAATTTCAACTACTTTTATAGATTTAGAAATATTGTGGTGAAACATCCTGGAAGTTCTCATGATGCTGCTGTTTTTAAGGACAGTACTCTTTATAAGGAGGCTAACACAATAATACTTAAGGTAAATAATATAGGAAACAAAAGTTTTTAAATAATAGAAAAAAATAGAAAATTAAACTATTATTAATACTAAAATTTTGTACTTTTCAGGAAACTCGTAACATTAATGGAATGGAAGTATCCTTGATTGTTGGAGATCCTGCTTACTCCCATGGCTTTTAAAAGGGTATTCTGGTTCATTATCACCAGAGGAGGAATCCTTTAATGTATATTTAAATTCTCCTCGAGTGTCTATCGAAATGGCGTTTGGCAGATTAAAAGCAAGGTGGAGAATCCTGCATAAAATTGAATGTGACTATACATTTGCACCAGAAATAATTGTAACATAATAATGTTGCATATTGCATAATTTTGTTGAAAGTAAAAAAGAAAAATTTTTTACGCATTGGTTACAAGAAATTGAACAATTATTAACATCAAAATGCTATTAACAACCAAAATGCGCAACTAATTGTCAAAGAGATTCAATACAAGGTAATGAATTACAAGACCATTTAAACAATACTTAGCACAGAATTTTCCGTTGCGACAAACATTAATACGACCATAAGAATAATGTTAATACTTATACAGAATGCTTTAATATGATAATTAAAATACATTTGTAAAATTATGCTTTTACAGCAAATGAATTAACTAACATGTACATAAATTACCAGTTTTAGTTTTATTAATTGTTTTATTAGAGTATTGAATTGTACACTATGTAATTATACATATATTAATTACATTTTTGTAATCGACTAACATTTATAAAGTTACAGAAATAAAATAAGAAATATGATTATTAATTAAACAATTAAAGTAAGTATTATAAGTATTATTATAAGTATTACTTAAGTATTCTATAATATGTATGTGCTAAAATAAACTTTGAAAAACAAACATAATGTGAAAAAATACATCTCTGCTTTCAACCTATTTATAAAATATATAAATATTAATAAGTAAGAGAGAATTTCTTTGAAAAATAACTTTTACTTTGGTAAACTTTGATTAAGAGTAGTATTTATCGACATATTATATTACGGTGTTTTTGGTAAATTTTCTTTGTTAAGAGTTTCAGTCGTCTTTGTTGTTGTTTTTTTTCGAAATGTTCACCGATGAAGGATTTGCTTGTTTCATCTGAAATCGTAAAAAATATATTTCTCTTTAAATGAAAATATATCCATTAATATAAATAAATATCAATTAAACTCACAGGAATCAGTTTTAAGGGGGTATAATTATGTGATAATACTGGCATTTGTGGCCTTAAAGAAAGAATACTCTGCGAAAATGTTTGCATAATAAGATTCATCTGTTCTTGTTGAAAATTTCGTTCTTTCTCCATTTCTCTTTCTTCCCATTCTCGTTGTTTCGCCATTTCTTCTTGAATTAATTCTTTTTGCATTTGATCTTGTCGTTCCAACATGATACTTAACATTTCCTTGTGTGATTCTAACCATTTCTCTGTATAATTTTCTAAAGTTGTCTGATAACTTTTTCTTCCTATAATAAAAGTATAAATTATTTATTGATAAATAACAAAATATTTGTTAATTTTTTCAACTAAAATAAAAATCATGTTTTATAGTTTCTTTACCGCTACATTTTTGTTTTTTCTTCTTGGGTATTTCATCATTCTCTTCTTCTTCTTCAACTACATTATGATTATTATTGACTGTTTCATTATCAAATGATGCTTCTTCAGATGTTTCATTGTTTTCTATAAAATATAAAAATTTTTATCTTATAACATTCAAATATAAGTTTTTTTTCTAATTTTATTAAATATAAATATTTTTAATTACACAAAAATACTCTCATCAAAAGTACATCATTAATCATACATTCAAAATATCAAAAATAATTTTGCAAACTTACCATTAACTGCAGAAGCTGTATCAACATTGTTAGCTGTATCAATTCCTGAACAGCTCGAACTGGCTTCTGCAGTTGGTCTACAACCATACAGTATTTCTAATTCATTGTAAAAGGCACATTGTGGTGTTGCAGTTTCACTAACACTATTGTCTCTTCGACATTTAAAATAAGCCAGTTTTAAATTTTTCAATTTTAGTTTCATCTGGTCCGCTGATTTTTTATAACCGTGCTTTTCCATTTCTGGCTTAAGCATTTTTAATATTTCGATATGTTTGTATCTTTTGCCATCCATGATTACTAATTTATTTATCAATGCATAATTGCAAAAACACTATTTCTTATTCCCCCCAATTTAATCCTTTTTTACTTGACATTGTATGTAAATAGTATTTTCAGTATGTAACTTGGTACGTAAATTGAATACTGCCGGTCGGGAAACATAACCTAGACAGTCTTATAATACGTACACCAGTATTTATAGCGCTATATGTGCATTTAATACGCATTTTGATACGATACGCCTTCATGATACATATCGTACCAACTTAATACGCTATCGTTTACACCCTCATACTAAGCCAATTTAGTTCGAATATAGTACTTGGTACGCGTATCAAATGCTCGGTGTAAACTAGCTCACTCAGAAGATTCAAGTGTATCAGACCAAAGCGTACAACGCTAATGAATTTTGAACACTGCCATAACATCAGCCTTTAGACTAAGGGCTATTGCACACTAGAGTCCTAAATAATCAGGGAAGCGCAATCGACGGTTCGCTTGCTGATTGGCTAACCGCAACCACCAATCAAAACCGGGAATATTGGGCCCGCAACTGTCTGTATTATGCTCAAGTTTATAAGCTATCTCAGCTGACAAATTATGAGTGAGTAAAAAAGATTAATAGTTGTAATATTATTAATAAAACAATGTTAGATATTTTTGTGTCACATCGTGTCATATCATGAATAACCAAATTGATACAGAAGTTATTTTGTTTACAAACGATCAGCTGCAGGCCCAACATGGCGACCATGGAATTATGGAGGGGGTAGCGATTGCGCTTCTCTGATTATTTAGGACTCTATTGCACAGAAAATTGCATAGTCGCATATGCATAGCATTGTTATATAGAGCGGACCGCTGATGGCAACGGAAGGGAGCCGCACGCACAGAATGAAAGGCAGATAATATGAGATAGAATATTTATATCTTTTCATCTCTTTCTAGTAAAAGCCTGATTGATCATTTCTGCTTGGAAAAGAGACGGAATATTACCTCATATTATCTGTCTTTCACTCTGCGCGTGCGGTCCCCCTTCCATTGCCATCAGCGGTCCATTCTATATATCGATGATGCATAGCTTAAAACCATCTTGGACCAATAAGCATCGAATATAAATTAATATGGCAATTTAATGTTCAATGCTCATTGGTCTAAACCATAGACACATACATGACATGACATAATAAACTGGCCCCTACCTGGAGACATCGTTTAGACCCGTATTCATAGTCCGTTCTTATTTCAAGACAGTCTTAAGTAATATCTTAAGATGTTAATATAGCTCTGTAATCACATATGAAATAAGAACGGACTATGAATACGGGCCTAAACGGTGTCTCCAGGTAGGGGTAGAACCAATCGGTTCACAACATATTAAATCATTACTTAAGATGATGTTAAATATAAGAACTGACTATGGGCGGTATTCACAGTCAGTTCTTATTTCAAGACCGTTTTAAGTAATGTCTTAAGATGCTAATATGGCTCTGTGATTGGTTTAGAATCATATAAGACTGTAGATATCATATAAGACTTAAGATGATCTTAGATATACGAATTGACTATGAATACTGGCCTATGAATATCGGCCATATTAGGGGGATTTCTGTCTCTTTCTTTCAGTCGCGTGATGGGAATTGATAGGGAATGGGTGAAAATGAAGCGCGCATGCGTTTACGAGAGGAAAAGCAGCGTGCTCGCCGAGCATTCGTTTTCACCTAGCATTCCCTATCAATCCCCACCACGCAATTGAAAGAAAGAGATAGAAATCCCCAGAATACTATGTCTGTGCTGTATATTTTTCATTACGCTGCCTATTACGGTAGGGGTCAATCTATTGTATATGTTTATGGTCTTATGCTATGCCTATGCAGTTATGCAATTTTGTGTGCAATAGCCCTTAAGGGGTCTTCTACAATAGTCGCAAGTCGCGAGTTGCCTTTTGCAACTGCCAACGAGCGTTGAGCTTTACACATGAAGCTTGACGATTATTGTTTGTCGCAAAAAGCAACTGACAACTTGCCACTATTGTAGAATGAGTTTAAGGATTCAAAATGTGCATAGCTGCACATGCAAAGCACAAAACTGTCTGGACTAAAGGTCGCAGCACAGACTTTTGCATAACACATAATACATAACGCATAAGGAAATCAACCAATCAGAGTTCTTTATTGCTACTCTGGAAAGAGAAATGAAAGATACAGATTGGTTGATTTCCTTATGCGTTATGTATTATGTGTTAGGCAAAAGTCTGTGCTCCGGTCTTAATGAACGTCAAGCATAGTCGCCATATTGATTTATGCTTAATTAGTCCAGACGATTTTATGCTATGCACATACAGCTATGCAAATTTTGGGTGCGATAGCCCTAAGGGTCAATCCAGACAAACTTGCATAACGCATAAACATATAAGAAAATTGATTGGTCTATAAATGTGTGCATAAGAAAAATAGACCAATCCATTCTCTTATGCATATGCTTATGCACTGATGCAAGTTCGTCTGGATTCTCAGTAAGGGCTATCGCACACAAAATTGCATAGCCGCATATGCATAGCATAAGATCGTCTGGACCAATGAACGTCAAGCATAAAATTGCTATTGTTTTACGGGCACAATATGGCGGTTTTAATTAGGTGGGGGCATTACCAATCAGAAATTGCGACGCCGATGCCTCTTCTCTGATATCTAGAACTTTATTATGCATATGCTTATGCACTTATGCAAGTTGGTCTGGATTGACTCTTAATCTATAGTTCACATTACATATACTATAGATTTGCAGCATTGGCAGTGAATTTTGGAATACAGCCTATATTTGTCGAACGACAATTTTCAATGCATATTGATTAGTCCCCTGTAGGAGGTCGATTACGTATCGATTACAATTTGATTAAAAAAAAACAGAAGTGAGCAAACGACCTCGCACATTTCTTATGGAAAATGATTTATGGAAAATGACAGTCGAAATTTGTCTGAAAATAAGGGAGAATGTTGTTCATTCAATGCTAATCAAAAGCTCCATAGACGCAACACCATAGGACCTATAATTTCCGAGTTACGAGACTTAAAAATCCCAGATTTTGGAGGTCAGTGAGGTTGCGTGATATTGATAGAGACACTACTGATCCAATGAATGAAAAACCATACATGTATATATATATCGTCAAGGCACACATACATGTCTCAGTTGTATGTTATACATAAAATATACATCGTATGTATACAGGGTGTCCGAAATAAGAGGGATCACACGAAAGTTGGTAGATCGGGTCAAACCGAGAAGAAAAGTCATGTACTATTTTATAAAATTCGCAATAATTTATTGAGTTATTAATTATTAAAAATCGCCGTATTAGCCCAACCTACCGCCGAATACAAGCGCGCGGAGAGATACGACCGCCCAGCGTCATTGTTACCAAGATCGCGAGGAGTTTGCTAAACGCGGCAATGCCTAAAAGCGGCGGTTTCGAGCTGCGATTGTTCCCCTGTTTTTTGCCAAACAACTCCTCGCGATCTTGGGAACAATGACGCTGGGCGGTCGTATTTCTCCGCGCGCTTGTATTCGACGGTAGGCCGGGCTAATACGGCGATTTTTAATCATTAATAACTCAATAGCTATTGCGAATTTTATAAAATGGTACATGACTTTTCTTCTCGGTTTGACCCGATCTACCACCAACTTTCGTGTGATCCCTCTTATTTCGGACACCCTGTATACATATAATACATCAATGTACGCATATATGTATGACTACGTTTACACGGTACCCTTAATCAGGTTTAATAACATCCGTAGTTCTTAGGCTGGCCAATCACAGCTATTCCATTCTTCTGAAAAATGGTTACGATTGGTCTTCCTGAGAACTACGAATGATATTAAACCCGATTAACAGTGCCATGTAAACATAGTCTATATATGTATATACAAGACTGTGTATACAGGGTGTTAAGAAAAGACCATCCATTAAGTACATAGTGTTATTCCT
This sequence comes from Tetramorium alpestre, assembly GCA_021460005.1. NCBI lineage: Eukaryota > Metazoa > Arthropoda > Insecta > Hymenoptera > Formicidae > Tetramorium > Tetramorium alpestre. Next base: position 244,532 of record JAJVSH010000177.1, on the reverse strand, counting down.
TATGAAAAATTAAGTCGAAAAGTTCTGAATTATTGTTTTTTTATTAAGCTGGCATCCCATGGCATGTATTTTCCGCGTAACCAATCAGATAACGTTTTCTGTTATTTATTTCTCGAGTAACGCTTCTGATTACACGGTTACGCAATACGCGGTAAATACATGCCATAGGATGCCAGCCTCAGGCTCAGGCTTAAATAAAGCAGTAATCATTTCGTAAAGACAATCCAATCGACGTTGTGCTTTAGCAAGCGGGAGTAGAGTCCTAGATATCAGGGGTGCGTTCCAAAACTCTACTCTGTTAACTCTATGGAACCTAGAGTAGTGGGGGAGAGAGTAACCCAGAGTAAGTTACTCAAATCGAATGAATTTGGAACGCGAAAGAGTAAAGAAAAACGGAACGATAAAAAAGATGGAACGAGTTGTTCTATTAATTATTTCTTCCAATGAAATGTTTTTACAAAATGTTTTAAACCTAGACATAAGTAGTGAGAGTGAAAGTGAGATGGAAGAAATATTATATACAATGCAATTTTCTCAATTAAGAGGAAAACGAAAAAAAGGTGTTCGCATAGAAGGTTATGTAAATGATGTAATACCTAGATTTACAACTCACCAATTTAAGGAACATTTTCGTATGACACCTATTTTCAATTATTGGAAAATAAGTTGAGTTTAATGTTGTCAAATATAAACTGTAAAATGGGGAGACCTATGATACCACCAAGAGTACAATTACTTGCTACTTTATGGTTGTTAGCGACTCCTTCTTATAGGTAAGTGTAAATTTTTATAATATATGTACAATGAATCTCATTAATTAAGTTTTTTTTTATAACTACTCTCATTACTTTAAGTTTGTTTTTTATAACTAAACTAACCAGTTCAGAGTTTATCTTTCCCCTTCCAATGTAGAAGAAAAATGATAAAGCCAGTTTAGCTATACAGAACAGATCTAAGGACTCGATTAATAAATTTAGTGTACTTGTAAATAATAATAATTTTTATAAGATATTCAATGATAAAATATATTTATTATCATAGATCAGTGGGACTAAAGTTTAATTTGACAAAATCATCAAGGCACCACTGTGTACGACGTGTGGTGCAAATTCTCTGTAAAATTTCAGTTAATGTTATTAAATGGCCATCTATAAATGACATAAATAATATCACAGAGAAATTCAAACGAAGGCTGGTCTAAAAGATGTTCTTGGTACCTTGATGGAATACATATTGAAATTCCAGCACCATCTGTAAGTGTTTTAGCCTTCCTCTTTTAAATCTACTAGGTGATATGGACGATCAATGTAAAGATTAATGCTTAATATAAATATAGAAATTTGTTAAACCGTAAAATCTGTAATACATTTTATCATGTAATTTATGCTATTTTTTAAAAATATTTATTGGACATTTAATCATTCAAAAAATTTCACTTTTTTATTCAGGATATCAATCATGTAATTTCTTGAAACGTGAAAAGTAGAAAGTTTTGCGTGAACTCATGGATTCCAACCAATGGAATCGTTGCGTTTACGTTAAAACTTTTCACTTTTTACGTTTCAGCCCAAAGGGAAAAGTTACATGATCGCTGCCCAGATTAGATCAGTGTACAATGGTTTTAATGAGAACTGAGTGCACACCAGTGCGAGAGAATTCGCTAATAATAATAATATATTCTTAAATATATTTTTAGAATAATAAAAATATGTATTTATTACAGATAGATACTCAATGTTACCTAACAAGAAAATGCAGGTATGCTATAACTCTACAAGCAATATGTAATGCAGATTTAGCATTTACTGATTGTTATGCTGGATACCCTGGATCCGTGAGTGATATTAGAGTTTTTCAGAACTCAGACTTTTGGCACAATGTCAACGATCAAAGAAATTATCATTCTTTTTTCCCTAACGAAGAATTTATAATAGGAGATAAGGCTTATCCTTTAAGCAAATGGTGCTTGACAGCCTATAAAGATAACGGTCATTTGACACAGGTAAATTTCAGTATTAA
>JAJVSH010000177.1:229478-239518 GCA_021460005.1 Tetramorium alpestre | reverse complement strand
CTTAGCTGGCTCGCCGAACAGTAATTTCGGGGCCCGGCCGCGATCCCGCTGAGCCCTCCTGCGGCGGTGCTAACGCACCCCGCGAGCGATACGGCAACTCATTGNCGATTCTCGGCGGCGTTATCGATCGNTGATCTACCGCCCGTTTCNTCCCTGGGCGACGGCTTCCGCNCTCTGTGCTGCTCGGNTCTTCGGCTCACGGCGCTCACNCTCGGCGNAATNTCTCCGGGCTGGCCAGGCCCGGGAACCTTGCCCGCTATGAGCGCGGGGANGTTTTACGTGCTCCTTCCTGCTGGGCACGCTCTTCTGCTGCCGCGGTCGCGGCCGAGGGGCCCCTCGGACCGCGACTCGCTCAATCCTCCGCGTTGACGGGACGGTTGACCGGACGCCGTGCCGGTTCTCCTTATGCTCCGGAGGGACTCAAGCGGAGATCGACGTCCACCGGGCTCCCCGATAGCTCCGTCGTCTAGCCGCTCCTGGATCCTTCTCGTTTTCCCCGCTGCGCCTCCCTTGATCTCTCACTCGGCTCTCTACGCATATCAAAACCGCGCTCCGCAAGATTTTCGCCGACTCGCAGTATTAGACATGAAAATAAAACAGATAGAATAAGCAAATAAAGAAAAAAAAAACGTCGTGAACACATATCGGACGTGACAAGCGGCACGGTGGACGCGCCGGAACGGGGAGATCGCCTCTCTCGCGACGCGAGGGCGCGATCCCATAATTTTTCCTCCTCGATCGGGCTTATGCCCTTGTGACGGACCTTGTCACGTCACAACTCCCCCTTCCCTGGGAAGGACCGAGGAGGTCTTGATCCCGACCAGGACACGGACCACCACACTGGCACCTTACCGGGCCTACTAGCCCATCAGATTAGCCGCTCAATATTAACTTTTCTAAGCGAACGAGAAATGGAAAGGAACTTTAATTCCAGATCGTCTGAGCGCCGACCGCCGGTANCAACGGAACGGAACAGAAAAGGGGAGAAAAAAAAAATTTTCGTCTCGATCAATCGCGACAATTCTTCGTCCCGCGTTCGCGCGCGTCGCGATGCTATGCCGCGACTCGGAATCCGAACCAAGTGCGACCGGGAGAGGAGGAAAAGGACAACTCGGATAAGAACGTTGATCGCCACAAGGACAGAATTTTACTCTTTTTATTGTTTCTAATGGCCATTCGGCCACGTCCACGGAACTACAAATCTCGTGGGTTAATAGAGCATGCAGGTAATGTACGACGTTACCCAACGACAACCACACCCCCCAGTACGACGGGCGACAGAGGTGACAACACAAAACAAAAACAAAACAAAAAAAAGAAAAAGAGAAAAAGGAAAAAAAATCTCGGGACGGCCGACGGGACTATGGATGTCCTCTGGGTCCTCCGGAGCCACCGGCGCGGTCCTCCGCGTTGCAGCGGCCGCAGCTCGAACGGGTTATTCCCCTGATCCCGCATCGGAAGCAGGTCTTCTTAAGCCGGGGGCACCCGGGATAGCGGTGGGTAGGATCCCCACAATTCCAGCACCCGTGAAAGGGAGGTCTCGGGCCTGTCTCCTGTGCAGCCGGCTCCGGTTGGGGTCTCACGACGGTCTCCTCCCCCGTCTGTGTGGCGATGGTCTTCATCTCCGCCCTCCGCTGCATTGTAATCGTCTGGGCCGCAGCCTCCTTCATGCGCACGGTCCGTGTCACCTCCGTTTGGGTGGCGGTCACACAGAACCGCTTCCTCGGGGTCTTCGTCGCCACCACGCTGCGGCTCACCACCGGAGTCTGCACCCACGCTTCCTGCGTCGCTGGGGCCTCCGGACTCACCGCCCCTCTCGTGGCGTTCATTCGGCTTCGTAGCACGGCGTCCTCTACGTCGGCCCACAGTGCCTTGTCCTGCCCCTCCAAACTGGACCACAAGTTCACGTGATGGAGCTAAAATTCGGCCCACGTGCGATGGGAGTTTCCTCCCGCCATCCTGCAATCGTCGCAGTCTCTTCGCTTCCTCCCGCACTCTCTCCGGAAAACGGGGTTTTGTTTTACGAGTCAAGGACAAGAGGGGGATGGTAAGGCTTCAGATCTTGTATATGTAATTTTCCCCCAGGTGACCCATCCGACCGCTCTAACTCCACTACCAGGGGTGAGATTACTCGCTTTACGCGGAAGGGACCCTGGAATTTCGGAGCCAATTTAGCCGCAATGTTCTGCGCGGCAGACGATAAGACATGCTGTCGCTTCATAACGAGATCTCCAATTTGGAATTTTCGCGGTCTTCGCCGTAAGTTATACCGTTTGGCCTGTCGCTGTTGGGCCTCAGCTATGTTTTCCGTCACCCACTCCCTGACTACTCAGAGGTCTTTCATTCGCTGCGTCCACTCCGTCGGGTCTCGAGTTTCTATCTCGGTATTCCCCTCGTTACGAGTGCGCAACGAATCCGACGGAATTAACTCCCTCCCGAGATTCAGGAAAGCAGGAGAGGTCCCCAACGACGAATGGAAAGCCGTATTATACGCGAAACGAAAATCTGAAATATGCGCATCCCATTCGCGACGATCTTTCTCGATATACGACACGATCATTGTCTTTAGGACTCTATTGACTCGCTCGACCGGGTTTGCTTGCGGATGGTACGGAGGTACGGTAGTATGCGTGATTCTGTTCTCGTCGGCGAAGCTTTTCAGAGTCTTGTTAATGAATTCCGTGCCGTTATCGGTCAGGAGGACTCGGGGTGTACCTCACCGCAATAATACTAGTTCTTCTAAGCCCTCTTTAATTTTCGGGCCCGTAGCAGCACGTAACGCTTTACATTCTATCCAACGCGTAAATAAATCTTGAATCACGAGAAGATATTGAAATCCGGCTTTACTACGCGGTAGCGGTCCCATTATATCGGCCGCAATTACCGTCCACGGCCCTTCTACCATTCTCCGCCCCATTAATCCTGCCGGGCTATTCTGTTCGACTTTAGTACGTTGGCACATATCGCAGCTTCGGATATATCTCACGACATCGCGGAACATGTTGGGCCAATAATACGACACGGCGAGACGNTGATAGGTTTTTTCAATGCCCAAGTGACCCGCTTGCGGCATNTCATGTGATTCGATAAGAGCTTCTCGGCGTAATTCCCTCGGCAATACTANTTTCCATCGATCGAGATCTTCTACGATTTCCGAAATAATCGGTTTTGGCCTCAAAAAATATAGTTGCCCGTCCACGATTTTCCAGTGGGCAAATCTTTCGGGCTGGGTAATAACCTCGTTACATCTCTTCCGATAGCATTCGTCCCGTGTGTCATCTAACTTAACCGTATCCGTGACGACATTAACGCTAATCTCATTCTCGCCCTCATACATACGAGATAAGGCGTCGGGGACGTGATGTAGTGCCCCCTTCCTATGTTCGATCTCATAATCGTATTCTAACAATTNGAGTGCCCAACGCGCCAGTCTACCCGTGGGGTTTTTCAGATTATGGAGCCATCGTAGGCTACTATGGTCGGTTATAACTTTAAATTTATAGCCTTCCAAATACGGTCTGAATTTTTGGATAGACCATACGACCGCTAGACACTCTTGTTCGGTCACGGAATATTTCTTTTCCGGGTCTGACAAGGCACGACTCGCGAAAGCGATAACCCTTTCGACGCCATCTAGATTCTGGGTCAAGACCGCTCCCAACTCGACTGAACTCGCATCTGTTTGTAAGACGAACGGTTCGTTAAAATCTGGACACGCGAGTGTCGGTGCTGAGACTAAATGTTCCTTAATTTCTCGAAAGGCGCGGTCTTGATCACTCCCCCACTCCCAGCGCCTGCCCTTTCTCAAAAGGCGAGTCAGTGGCTCGGTTACCGTTGCGAATTGCGGTATAAACCGACGATACCACGATGACGTACCCAAAAGTCGGCGCAATTGTTTTAAATTCCGTGGAGCGGGATATTCTAATATTGATTTTGTCTTATCCGAATCTACCGTTAAGCCATCTCTTTGCACTATAAAGCCTAAATATTTCACTTGCGATCTACAAAACTCGCATTTTTCCGGATTTATTGTTGAACCGGCGGCAGTAATCTTATCCAAAACGCATTTTAACCATACTAAATGTTCTTCATAAGTTGGCGTTACTATAACAATGTCGTCCAAGTAGGCGAATGCAAATGGTTCCATTTCCGGTCCTATTAGACGATCAAGCAATCTTTGAAATGTCGCCGGGGCTCCCGTGAGCCCGTACGGCATACGCGTAAAGTGATATAATCCTTTACCGGGAACGCTAAAGGCCGTAATTTCCCTGCTATCTTTGGCTAACGGTATTTGGAAATATGCCTGACTTAAGTCGATTGTCGATATATATCGGGCTGAGCGCAACTTATCTAAAATTCCGTTCATATTCGGCAACGGATATGCGTCCTTCTTCGATATGCTGTTAACTTTCCGAAAATCCAGACGGAATCGATTCTTCCCGTTCGGTTTCTTTACCATGACTATTGGGTTCGACCATTCGCTAAAAGATGGTTCGATGATTCCGGCATTTAACATCTTGTCTACTTCCGCGCGTATTGCCTCTTGTACCACCGGTGATACTAAGTAGCAACGTTGTTTTATCCGTCTGTGTTCTCCGACGTCAATGCGATGCTCTGTCAACTTGGTGACACCAGGATTTTCTACCGTCTCAGATATCGTCCGTAAAAAATTTTTGAGGCTCTCCTCTTGTTTTGACGTTAATTCCGATAACCCGCTACAGACATGCGAAGCTTTCTCGGACGTGAAATGATAACGTTGTCGCGGATTTTCCGCAAAGTGCCATTCTGTTTTAGCGAAATCTAACGCGATACCGAACTTTGACAGGAAATCTATTCCTAATAAGCACGGAACAATTTGGTAAAAACCACAAATTTGGTAAAAACCACACCGTCATTACTTGTCGACGATTTTTGAGTTCGAATTCTATGCGAGCCTCCTCGTCAATATTTGCCGGTTGGTTATTCGTTCGAATTCTAATCCCGTGTCCGAGTTCCATCAATATTCCGAGTGTGCGAATAATTTTTATTCCCTCCCGACCAAGCAATGTCCGATTAGATCCGGAGTCCACTAGGGCATCTAGTGGATGACCATTTATCTTTACCGTGAAATATCTTAAGGGTGGTAGTTCTGTATGCTCTACTGTGACGTACGAATAAATGGTTTCTTCAGCCTCTACGGTTATTCTTCGGGTCTCGTATTCTATAGTCGGAGTCTTAGGGACCCGATCTATGGACTCCGATTCTCGTTTCCCGAACAGGTAGGGCAAGTTTTTACCGTCGATCCCTTTTTTCCGCAACGATATGTTTGACGGGTCTCGGTACACTCGCGTGCGCGATGCCCTATTTTATCACAATTCCAGCCCTTTATGTTGTTGCTGGCTGTGATGGTACTCGGACTTACTACCGCGGCGGTATTCTTCGCGTCATCATTCTTCGCGGCTCCTGTATTCGGTGACGAGCCTTTCGAACGTCGCTTTTTATCTTTTGCCTTCGCCCCGTTTCCTCCCACTGCGGCGACGGTCCCCGACCCTTCGATTTTCCCGCGGGGGCACGATACGCTAAGTCGGGGAAAAGAGACTGATCGGGCGGTAGAGGGGGTCGGTAACTTTTTCCAGCCAGGTATACCCGTTCCACCCTTGTGGCTAAATTCTGTAAGGCACGGAAATTCATGCATTCATGAATTCCGTGAATTCATGCCGGCGTATTGCTAATTGGAATCGCGGCAACATGTTCCGATGAGCGAAATTTAATTGTTCCTCTAGCGACCAGGGGGGCTCTACTCTGTTTAAGAGAGCACGCAGACAGGTTAAATAATCCACTGCCGTCTCGTGTTTCCCCTGCGTCCGTCTTAACACTTCGTTCCGCAGCGCGAACTGATAGTCCGGATCTCCGAATCTTGCACGCCACGCTCTTTCGAAATCGCGCCAATTCCGCCAATTTTCGCTCTCTAGTCGCACCCAATATAATGCCGTATCCGATAGAAAGAGCGGCAAGCACTTAAAGAGATCCTCATCGGCGATTGGGACTATCGCGCGAGCTTCCTTTATTCGTAAAAGGAAAGCTTCCGCGTCGCTACCCCTCTTCCCGGAAAAGTGGAGGTCCCACTTCCGCATGAGGTGATAAGCTTCCGTCGTGGACCGATACGTTCTCCGGTCCGTGCCATAATTCGGCGTGTTATCCCGGTATCCGGTTCCACGCTCTTCGAACTTGATCCCCTCCTCCCACGCGGTTCGGAGCGGATCTCCCGATAAGGCGCGCTTGGTGTGAGGTTCTCCCCCTTTCGGTATTGCCCCTTGGGACCGGTGGGGTGTCCCTGAAATCGCGGGTACCGACGCGGCTCCCTCTTCTTCGGAGTCGCTCCCCGTGGGGTCCGTAAGAGTCTCTGGCTTCTCGCCTCTTTCCGGCCTCCTCAAAAGCTAATAAGCGCGCGCGTAAGGTTGGCAATATTCCCTGTGTACTCTGCCCCCTATCCGTTAAGTGTTGTTTAAGCTGTCCGGTATTCAGCGTGGTTATCCACGCGTGTGGGTTACTTCCCTCTTTCATTGTGATTCGTAAGACTGCGGCACTACCCGCGACGGTCTCAAGATTTTTGGTACGAGGGATCGATAATTTTGATGTTTCACCCACCCGTTATAGTCGCGGACGCGTTTCGTACTCCCCGAAAGTCGATCGGTCGAAGAGAACAATAAGGACACCAAATTTTAACTAAATGGACGGAAAACCTGTACCGCACTATAGAATTTCACTGTCGTAAGCTGTCCGGGGGGGGGGGGATCAATTATAGGGGACAACCAGATGTCTGATCCTACTCAAAACGGACGAAAAAAAAACTTTGAATCATGCTATAATTCAATATGACAAGCCTCCCGAAAACAATTGATCAAAAAAGAACAGCCAAACGTCAAATCTCGGCCAAAGCGGACGGAAAACTTTGAATCGCACTAAAGAGTATCAATAGAATATCCTTCCCTACCTACCCCCAAAATCACAGGCACACTCCCAAATAACCGAAGCATAAACACAAAATATAATAGCAGTCAAATTAACCGCACACCTATTAATTTTCCGGACTTAATAAAGCTAGAAAACACCGAGAAAGGTATTTCTAATCGTGTGGCATGTGCGTGATAGGCTAGTGCAAAGAGAAGGCAGTAAGCGTAAACAATAGCGTATGGCACTTAATCTTAAGATAGCAGAACGTTAACGACACGAAAAATATCGATGTGCATTCGAAGATACCGGTAAGAACGTTAAAAGTAAACGAGATACCTCATCTCGCAAAAATACAGCATGATTTCTCCCCATAAATAATTTTGAGAAGCGAGCGAAAGCAATAATTGCTGGGGACTCTGAAATAATCGGAGCGTCAGTTACATCAACAGTCCGTGACGTTCCGTATCTCTCCGTACCATAAAGTGACGTGAGCGACCGTTCCGTACCGTACCGTGAAGTGAACAGTCGTTTCGAACCATACCGGGAAGTAAGCGACCGCTCCGCACTGTATCGTGACGATGACGGCCGTACCGTGGTCGAACGTATTAACCACCACGACCGTACAGCGATCTCGAAAACACGTTACTCGAAAAGATAATAGAGTATCAATGCCTCGACATACCAACAATAGCGAAATTCGGAGCAACAGGCACAAAGAAACCGAACAATAGGCCGATGTTTACGTTTGACGCGGCGCAAGGTCGCACGCGCCTCGCGTCGTGCACGCGGCGGCTGCCGAATTCCAGAGTCCCGTAGGGGAGGTAAATTCCGCGATAGCTCAGCAAATTTTGGAAAGGCATAAGCAAAGTAATATGGGAACACAGAAAGAAATATGCAATTTGCATTAAACACTCAATATAAAATGATATAGCATGCACATTCACCATCACCAATAATATATGTAGCGAATGCTTGCTCTCCCAGTCCGTCAATCACTTGTTACTCCGTTACACGACACGGTCGAACGTTAAGTCCGTACGAAATTTCTCGGTGTGGCTCCACGTTGGGCGCCAAAAATTCTGTGACGAACTGATCCGCCGATTACGCCGATAATCAGCGGAGGCTCGTCGGAATTATAAAATCGAGACGGAACGAAAGTGTCGCACAATTCCAAATTACACAGTAAAAATTACTGGGCGCCAGATGCGAGTTCTCGCACCACGATACAACAAAAATTGCGATATTCACGAAACGCGATACTTTACGTTAAGCNACACTCCCGCTAGCTCGCGGAGACGGTGGTTCGCGGAAAGGACGGACGGCTAGGAAAGGCAGCAATTCACTGAACTGACATTGTTTAATAATAAAAAGAAACANATATTTGATTACGAATCCGGCCACGGAGTTCCATATATCGCGCGGGAGCAACTCCCGCCAAAACGAAGACCGCTAGAGTACTTATCGCACGCGACATTCGAAAGATTACGAGATNTCACTAATGTACCCGTACGATATAAAAAAAAACGTAATGCCCGAAATCTTAACGGACTTCAAATACCGAACAGAAACGGATTAAGCAAAGCGTTAAAATAAAATCTATAAGGCGATTTCACCACCTCGCAATTTCACAATTTAGAATTACAAAACTCGATATCGTAATACTGAGACGCTTCAAATACAACTCCNAATTATCTAGAAAATAATAACGCTGACTATAAAGAAATACCGGAAGCTACGACTGTTGGCGGCCTCGGAGGCGATCTCTCTCTCGCAAACGAAATTCATACGGCATGAAGATCTTACAATTTTTAGCGCGACTGAATCTAACGACCGCGGCAAGACCGGATCGCGAAAGAGCCACGTGGCCGCCACGAGGTGACCGGCCAACGGAAAAGAAACGAAACGACACGCGAAACTCCTGGAGGAACCGGCCGCCGAACTCACGCAATAACCGATGCCAGGGTGGAGGCCTTACAGAAGGAGGTCGTCCTCTCGCGTCACTGGCCCTCGAGAATGCTGAGCTCGTCGCTCTCGCCTTCCGGTTGGGATTGGGATCGTCCGCACACCCTCGCTCTTAGCTGGCTCGCCGAACAGTAATTTCGGGGCCCAGCCGCGATCCCGCTGAGCCCTCCTGCGGCGGTGCTAACGCATCTCGCGAGCGATACAACTCATTGCCGATTCTCGGCGGCGTTATCGATCGGTGATCTACCGCCCGGTTCCTCCCTGGGCGACGGCTTCCGCCCTCTGTGCTGCTCGGGTCTTCGGCTCACGGCGCTCACTTTCGGCGCAATCTCTCCGGGCTGGCCAGGCCCGGGAACCTTGCCTGCTATGAGGCGCGGGGAGGTTTTACGTGCTCCTTCCTGCTGGGCACGCTCTTCTGCTGCCGCGGTCGCGGCCGAGGGGACCGCGACTCGCTCAATCCTCCGCGTTGACGGGACGGTTGACCGGACGCCGTGCCGGTTCTTCTTATGCTCCGGAGGGACTCAAGCGGAGATCGACGTCCACCGGGCTCCCCGATAGCTCCGTCGTCTAACCGCTCCTGGATCCTTCTCGTTTTCCCCGCTGCACCTCCCTTGACCTCTCACCCGGCTCTCTACGCTATCAAAACCGCGCTCCGCAAGATTTTCGCCGACTCGCAGTATTAGACATGAAAATAAAACAGATAGAATAAGCAAATAAAGGAAAAGAAAACGTCGTGAACACGGACGTGACAAACGGCACGGTGGACGCGCCGGAACGGGGAGATCGCCTCTCTCGCGACGCGAGGGCGCGATCCCATAATTTTTCCCCCTCGATCGGGCTTATGCTCTTGTGACGGACCTTGTCACGTCACAGTAATTAAAATAAAATAAAATAAAATAAAAAATAAAAATGTAAATTTCTCAAGAACTATAACTCAAAAACAAAAAAAAATGAAAAATGTTGAAATAGAAAAAATACTTAAACTACAATTTTTCCAATAACTTATTCATTAATTGCTTGTAAGTTTCTATAGCTTCCTTTTGAGATTCCCATCTTTCTTTGTGTCTTCTCTTTCTTTTTCTTTCATTTTTTTCCATATATTCTGTCAGAATATGTAATTGTTTTTCTATTTTACTCTTTTTGGA
>JAJVSH010000177.1:155617-182993 GCA_021460005.1 Tetramorium alpestre | reverse complement strand
AAAAATAAAAACACTTTCATTATATAAATTAAACTCAAGCTATCCATTGAGTTTACTTAAAATTTGATCGGTTCAGTCGTTTTTGAGATCCTATAATCGAAGGTTCTTTCAATATGACGTCTCGCGTATAAGAGGCTCGTCGGTCTCGGCGCGACGCTGCGCGTACACTTGGCGCGAGACACTACCGTGCCTTCTTGATACAATACACAAATGGATATAAAATTTTATTATAAGCGCTTAAATTATTTGTGAACAATGAAATAAGCGCTTAAATTATTTGTGAACAATGAAATAACAATAAAATATTTTTAGCAAGAATATGTGAAATACACTTTACCTCTGATTGTTTCGAAGATAAATTAACGAAACGATCAAAAAAATGTTAAATCTCGCATGATTTGTCGGTTAAAGAAGGGCTCTATTCCAACACTGCTTCTCGATTTGGAGAGAAAAAGGGAGAAGAGAACATTTAACTATTGGACGCTTACTGCAAATAAAGATGGTCAACCAGAAGAAAAAATAGCTTGAGAGATAATTTGAGAGATTCGTATACTGTGCATTTGCGAGGAAACAACCATGAGTGTGAGCGAGAAACATAGGAATCTTATAGCAATGTCTGTTTCCTTTTACTTGTCTTAATGGAATTATTACACAGGCCCATAAAAAAGAAAAAGTAGGTTGTGTTGGGGATCTGAGTAAGCTATTCCTAAGTATTTTGGGCCGCTGAAAACTAATATGAAGTCAGAATTGCGCCATCACCCTCCAGCTTTTTAAACTAACAAAAAAATTGTTAAAACATTAAAAAAAAAACAGGCCCACAGAAAATGATTACAATTGAAATTGACCACGAGAGATCGTTAGGAAATTAAAAAAACCTTTAATTAAAAAAAAAATTGGTTGAAATTCGACTAAAATTGAAGCCTCTACGCTAAAATCAAGTTCTGGAACACTGTGCGCCGGCCGGCTCGAACGCTCTGATGTTGCAGCGCCGCACGCCGCCGCACAGTGCTCCAACTTGATTTTAGCGTAGAGGCCTCAATTTTGATCGAATTTCAACCAATTTTTTTTTTTAAATTAAAGGTTTTTTAATTTCCTAACGATCTCTCGTGGTCAATTTCAGCTGTAACCATTTTTTGTTGGCCTATGTTTTTTTTAATGTTTTAATAATTTTTTGTTAGTTTAAAAAACTGGAGGGTGATGACGCAATTCGTAGGAATAGCTTAGTCTGATCCCCAGCACAACCTACTTATTTTTTTTGTGGGCCTGTGTTATTATTCAGCGATTTATTATTATACTAGAAAGAAGAAAATAGATGCTGCTGTATAATATCTATGTTTCTTGCACGCATTGTATTACATGTTTACACATGTATTATATTTATTTAATTTGGTATCTTACAGTCGTATGGAATACCATCGTATTCAGAACTTATTTCAAACAAAAACAACACAGAAACAAACAAAAACAACACAGAAGAAATAATTGCGAAACCGGAGCACAGTAATGCAATGTCTACTTTTATTAATATAGAAGATAGAATACAAGAGGAAAATGTTCAGAACCCATCAATTCAGGGTCGGATCTATGGATTATGAGACCCGGGGCTATATTATTAGTAGGCCCTTTCCCTTTTCCCCTTTTTAAAGGACTCCATCTGTCAATTTCAGTGGCTATCCAGAGTCGAAGTTTAAAACTTATTTTTGAGCTATACCTCCTAAACCGGAAATTTCTACCGGTTTTGGAGGTAGCTCAAAAATAGGTTTTATATTTCGATTCGGGATATTAAATGAAAATAGAGTATATTAGAGTATTCTATATAAATATTTTTACAAACATTTATTTACGAACATTTACAATATTTAAAATATTTCTATCTAAAATATTTACAAACATTTCTTCCTCGACTTTTCTTCCACAAATTGCTGAATTACGTCATTAAAATCTAATGAATTTGTTAAGTCCCGTTCGGCATGGGGCCCCCTAGAACTACAAGGCCCGGGGCTGTAGCCCCTCTAGCCCTCCCCCCCTTAATCCGACCCTGCATCAATTAATCAACTGTATGTATATTCCGCATTTGTTTTTTTCTGTGAAGTTATTGTAACAATACTTATGTTTGTATAGTGTATCACCTAGTTCTATATGAGAGGATGTCCAATCAGGTATGATAGAAATGTGCTCAAAACATCTGAAGAAAGACAAAAGTGAAAACTTTGAGCAAATACAAGAACTAAATAAAAATCTTGAAAGAAAAATCGCAGAGCTTGAAACCACCTACCAACCTACAAAAAAAGACCAAATAATTGAAAACATGAAGATCGCGCTCAGGAACAAGGACAAAAAATTACATCGAACATTCTTAGTAACATTTTTACTTCAGGTCAGAAGTAAAGAGATTATTAAATCCAACGTATACTCGAGTTAATTGGACAGCGGAAGATATTTCATCTGCATTTGCATTAAGATCAAAGGGCAGACGAGCATATAGATACCTCCGCGAAGTTATGAAAATACTTCTACCCTGTGATCCTGCTACCCTCCGAAATTGGAGTTTAAATTTTAGTGTTAAACCAGGCATTTTACAAGATGTTCTGGAAATCATGAATAAAAAAGGAGAAAAGCTATCGATTGTTGATAAATTAACAGTATTAATTTTTGGTGAGGTGTACATTTCTAATAAGGTAGACTTAGAACGCAGAGAGCAAAAGATCTACGATCCACATAAATCGTGCCAATTTGTTACGGCTAGAGATATTTTTAGCAATTGGAAACAGCCAGTATTTTACGAATTCTCCCAGCATGACAAAGTCAATTTTATTTGATATTATAAAAGTTTTATATAAAATAAATTAAGTAGTTGTGGCGATTACTAATGACATGAGATTGTCAAATATGTCACTATGGAAAGATTTAAATATTGGAATTGAAACAAGTTCCATGACTAACGAAAATCCAAGTAAAACATTTTTTTTATTCATCCAGCGATCGATACACTAAAAATTTTCGTATTTGCAGATGTTTCTCACCTAATCAAATTAATGAGGAATAATTTATTTGATTCTGGTTTTATCATAGATAATAAATTATTAGGAAAAGCTATTTTTGAAGAATTATTAATTTTAAATGAGAGATTTGAAAATAGCCTTCAACCTTACTAGAGCACACCTTGATGCAAAAGGTTTCAAAGACCAAATGTTAAATTGGCAGCTCAAATTTTTTCTCACAGAAATGCCAAAGCTATTGAATACTGTGGACAAGAAGGATTCTTAAATGATAAAACTTGGCAAGCAATGGCAGATATGTTGGAATTAACCAATAATTGGTTTGACATCTTAAATACTCAGAGTCACAATTTGGAAGGCACTCTGGTTTACGTGCTTATGGAATTGATATCGAACAGCAGAATATTATTCTTAGCCAAATGACTGAGTTTATTTTAAAAATGAGAATATCTGGAAGAAAAGCACTTTTGCCATTTCAAAAAGGCATTGTAATAGTAAATTCATCCCTGAAACAATTCTATTTCTATATTTAAAAGAAAAATATACTTGTGACAATTTTATGCCAAAATATATAATAACTCGACGATTGTGTCAAGACATATTAGAAAATTTTTTTGCACACATTCGAGCCATGGGAGCAGCTCATGATCATCCTTCACCCGTACAACTACAAATTAGATTAAAGTAGTATATTTTGGGAAAATATTCTGAACATGGATTATCTCAGAAAAAGAATATAGAAAATAACATAGAAGACTCAAGTATGATAGTGGACTTGGATGCTTGTCATAGCGATTTCTCACATGAATTCAATTTAATAAATTATTTTCAACAAGATGAATACACAAAAGAAATGGCCCTATTTAATGAAGGTTTGGAAATGATAGAAGAAAACTGCAATAATAATATTAAAGAAGTAGAAGAAAAAGTTGAAGATGGAGGAGGTAATTTAAAATATATCCCAGACAGCCAAATGCTAGCAGTATGCCAGCAACATGCCAGCAAATTTAATCATGATTTCACAGCAAATTCCAGGCTGCTGCTTCCTCATTCAGCTTAGTTTCTAACAGTATAGTTTGCTAACATAAAATAGAAACGTAAAAAGGATCGAGCATTTCTGCTATTACATTTGTGACAGCAAATACTTAGCAAATAGACATTTGTATAAAGTAGCAGTAGTAAAGTAATAGTAGTAAATAATAGTAATAATAATAGTAGTAAATAATAGTAGTAATAATAGTAGTAATAAATAATGAAAACTATAATAGTAGTTCCAGTAAATAACTGTAAGTAATAAAATAGTTCAACAATTGTAAGAAATATTGCTTGATTTATTACAATATTGATTCATTCTATTATTACTTTATTAGAGATTCAGTGGCGAAATATTTCGGTAACCGAGTTGAAACTGTTAAAAGAGTTTGAAAAAGAAATAGCGCAGTAAAAAATTGAACTGAAGCTCTATTATATGTTGCTCACAGATTTTTCGCTCTTCGCACCCTTATCTCGGTATATCAACCGCGACTATGGAACCACTTGATAAGCATGATTTATTATCATGCTTATCAAGGGGTAATTGTATTTACCCTTCAGAGCCTTTTCTGACCGTTGCAAAGATTATGGAAGAGGAATTTTTAAAATTCCATGGTTCCACATTCAGCACAAAAAGTGGAATTTTTGATAAATTAACAAATTGTGTGATGGCGAGAGTGGATTGCAAAGTTTTCCCACAAAAAATAGTTCATTGCTTAGTAAGAACACGCATGTACATAAGATTAAGAAACATAAATTTAAAAATAAAAGAAAAAAATACTTTAAGACGAAAAAAACAAATAAAGAAAAAAATGAAACGTATAACCAATAAAATTATGTAACTTTTGTTAATTTTATTATTACATATTTTATTTTCCTATTTTAATTTAATTCAAATTAATTAATGTAAAAAAGGAAAATATATCAATTATTTTAAGGGGGCATATACACCTAACCCGGGGAAAAAAGGTAATTTTTGTGAATTTTTTTAAGGTAAATTATTTGAATTATCGGATCGGGATTTTTTTTAGCTAAAAGTATACACTTTCGAGAATATTTTCAATTTTTTTTTATTAAAAAATTTTACAAATTCACGGAGTACTGCAAGCGACTAATGTAGAACGGCCTTTATGCTCACTTGTGTTTACATACATACACCCGATCTCAAGGAGCTAGAAGCAAGAACCAATTGAATTAAGGAATTATTTTGCGGGAAATTCGCAGACTAGTATGCAATGTTGTGTGCGATAGCTTAAGGCTGTTTTACATTAGTTGCAACCGACTTTCGACAATAAGTGTTACTTTTCTCTTTAATGTTCAATACTCATTGGTTGTTGCAAGTCGATTGCGACTAATGTAAAACGGCCTTAAGCTATCGCACACAAATTGCATAGCTGCATATGCATAGCATAAGACTATCTTGGACCAATGAGCATCGCGCGATAAATCAATATCGTAACTAAATGCTCAATTTTTATGCAAGTTTGTCTGGATTGACTCTAAAGGTGCCGTCACATGCAGCGTAACTTGCGTGAGCTTAACTTGCGTATTCTAGTAAAGGGTCTACAATAAGTGTAGTAAGATTTAAGCCGTAAGAAATTAACCAATGACAATTAATTATTCTCTTCATCTTCGTCTGTGATTGGTCAATTTTTTAAGGCTTAAAGCTTACATCTATTGTAAATCCAGACTAACTTATCAAAACCCGAGAAAAAAACGTATATCAAATCATTTTAAATCTGATGAAAATCTGATAAAATCTAATCAGATTAAATATAAATTTTGGGCGTGATGAGATAAGAGTATAACTAAATACTGTCAGATATAGGCAGATAAAACGTTATGTATGCATATGTCTTTATCTTATACGATTTTATCTGCCTATATCTGACAATTTGGAAAAGTTGGTTATAAATACTCTTATCTCGTCGCGTCCAAAATTCATATTTAATCTGATTAGATTTTATCAGATTTCCATCAGATGTGATATAATTTGAAATAATTTGATGTAATTAGATGTGTACGTTTTTTCCCGGGAAATTACATCATTTTGAAAGTCAATAATCACATAGGACCTATTTCGCTGAAATGTGAAAAATGCGTAACTAATGCAACCAATTGCTGATTAGAGTTTCTGTTGTACTCTCTAACAGAAATACTAAACAAATATGTGATTGGTTTTTGTAACTTATGCAATTAGAAAAGTACGCATCATGAGGAACTGGTGTTTTGTGTATGTAAAAGAGTATGTGTGAAGTGGAATATATGTAATATTTATAAAGTAGATGTATAATAGTACACTTCGTGTGTTTCTGAGACGATATGATTGATCGGCGCAAGTTACGCTGTGACGGCACTTAAAGCTTGTGCCGACCAATCATATTATCTGTAGCGTCCGCTGATATTCAAATAAAATGTTGTGATTGGTCGGCGCAAATTACGCTTATGCAAGTTTCGTCCCATGTGAAACCAGCCTAAGAGTGAAATCACACGATACGGGATTTGACATTCGAGACAGAGGATACGTGATTGAAACAGCAAATCATGCGAGATAGAAAAATGCGGAAAAGCGCTAATTGGCTGTTCGAATAACGCATCTTCTGTCCCGCACGCTGATTCCCGTACCGTGTGATTTCACCCTAAGGGTCAGTCCAGATAAACATACGCGTAAGAAAATTGATTAGTCCATGTACTTGTGCATAAGGAAATAGATCAATCCATTCTCTTATGCATATGCACATATATATGCTTATGCACATATGCAAGTTTGTCTGGATTGAGAGTCAATGAGGTCCTTTTTCGGTATAGCTAGGTGTTGATAATCTCTTAGTCTCTCATTGGAGAGATTCAAATTCAAAAACCAATAAGAGACTTAACAATAACGCATTCATCTACGGCTGCTTTCCGAAATTCACTGCCAGTACTGAAAATCTATAATGTAATGTGTGATATAAACTGTAGATTTGCAATACTGTCAGTGAATATCGGAATGCAGTTTACATTAGCTACACCAAAAAAGGACTTCATTTTATGTACTCCTATATACAATAGGTGTAAGCCTTAAGGACATTAGAAATTAACCAATTATATTCAAATATTCTTCTCATATTTAGTAGTGATTGGTCAATTTTTTAAAGCTTAAAGAGCAACCTGTTTAAGGACAAGAGCGATTTGTTGAGAAATTCGGTTTTAACCTGTTTTTCAGAAATGATACCATCGTTTAATTCATATGAATATTTTATATTTTTTTATTTAAATTAAAAATCAGTATTTCTATTTTTTTAAAGATTTCAAAAAGTTAGTAATTTTAAAGAACCGAGTATGTTCCGAAAACGCCCGAGTGTCGTCGAAGCATCGTGACGTCAGACCGTACATCACCTTATGTAGGTTAGAGGCCCATGCAATAATATATTTTAGTTATAAAAATCGAAATGAGTGAAAAAAAACTTTATCGATGGTGTTTTGTACCTTTGTGCAAAAATACTGCAAAAAATTCACCGGACAAAGTATTTTTAAGTGTGCCAGAAAATGAAAAAAGACGCAAACTTTGGTTCGACCTTGCTCGTCGACCTGACAAGCCAATAAAAAGTAATTATTATTGCTGCCAAGACCATTTTAATGTAAGTACAATAAGAAAAATGAATAATAATTAAAATAAGAAAAACGTCAAAAATAATAAATCTACACATTATTTTCAGCTAGAAGAAGATTTATTAATAGATAGGATTTATTATAAATTACACAAGATATAAGATTTATGGTGGATATTTGAAATTAAAAGAAGATGCAGCTCCTCGGTACTTTGATTGTCAACCTGATAGAAAAGCAGCAACTTTAAAACCACGGTCTGCTGTAGAGAAGTTAACACATAAAAGAAAAGTAGCAGATATTTTGAGGGACAATGAAATTAATAAAGAGAATATAACTGTAAAAATGATCAACGTTGCAAAAGTACAATCTAAGCAAACTAAATGTATCTTTGAGAGCAGCAATACAAACGTGCAATCTACTCCATCTGATTTAAGATTAACAGATATTGTATCAAGTAACTATGATATACTAATAAAAATAATGAATACTAATGAAAATAAATGAAATACTAATGAAAATAATGTGATGAATACTTGTGAGGACGCAATACAGAAAATTCAATTTGATGCCCCCCCAAAAAATGTAAAGTGTCAGGATAAAGCAATTCAAGCAAGAGTTCATTATCGAAGTAAGCAGGTTTCATGTAATATAAAAATAAATAATTGTCAAATCAAAAACCAATAATTGATGCAAGCTGTTCACCAATTAGAATAACATCAGTAGTAGACGTGGCAATTTTACCAATACGTTTTCAATGCATCAAATCACAGTCGATCTCAAGTGACTCTTCTACAACTATATCCTTTCAACAAATAAGTCAGAGTGAATATGATCCTTCTTCTGATGAAAAAGAAGAAGCTATGAAAGAAGAAAAAAATAATGCTCAAATGAAGATTATGAATATGACAAATTACATAATCAATAAAAATCCGAAAGTTTATCTTGGCATTCTTGAGGAGTGGCTTTGGATTATTAATTCTTTGAGTGTTGAAAGTGGAATTTGCTCTGATTATATAAAGTTAATTTTGATGAAAATTAGATTAGATGATACATTTGAAAGATTAAGTAAACAATTGACAATTATATATATGTCAATAAACCATGCTAGCAGAATATTCAATTTATTTGTGCCAAAACTAGCTTTTTATTTAAAAACATTAATTTTTTTCCTTCAAAAGAAAGTGTTAAAAGAGCTCTGCCCATTCCATTTAGAGCCAACTATAATCACGTACAATCAATTATTGATTGTTTTGAAATATCAATTCAAAAGCTGTCAAATCCTATTGATCAAGCATTAACACGGTCAGATTATAAAGGACATAATACAATTAAGTATTATATTTCTAGTACACCTGATGGTTTTATAAATTTTATTTCTCAAGGATGGCGGTCGAATCAGCGACATATTATTATTTGAAAAGTGTGTATTCTAGATAAATTACCTGCAGGCTGTGATGTTATGGCTGATCGTGGCTTTAAAGGAACACAAATTTTATTATTAACCAAGAATTGTGATTTAATACGTCCATCAAGTGTTTCAAATAACGAAAAATTATCAAAAGAAGAGGCTTTAGAAACTAAACGGATTGCAAGCTTAAGAATACACATTGAAAGAGTCATAAGAAAATTAAGAGAATTTTCTATGTTACAACCTTGTGCAGGTTTAAATATAAATTTTGTAAAACATTGATTCAATGGTAATTATAGCAGCAGCTCTTTGTAACATTCAAAATCCTATTATTAAAACTTAAGTAAATATATATTCAAACATTTATAATATTCTTGTACATTACTATATTTAAGATTTTGTATTTATAAAATAAATCATAATATTCAGTAAAAAAAACTTTATTTTTCAGTTTTTATAAAATATATAAAAATAGAATTATAACCTTCTGTGTTAATATACTAAATTTTAATATACTAATTAATTTTATTAATAACAATGTAAAACTTATTTTTTTACACTATCAAATAATTTAGGAAAAATATAATTTAGGAAAAATATTTTTTTTCCAGAATGTCATTGCTTCGTTCATCAATGACATTGTGAAATCTTCATCATAATGTATCTATTTTGAAGTAATTTCTTGAGTTTTCTCAAAATCTGGACTGGCAACAATAAATAATCCTTTCAACAACCCAGTTGCAAACATTTGTAAATTTATTTGAGCCTTACACTTCATACTGATGTCTCCGTTTGGTAAAAAATTATTGAAACTTTTTTCAGAAGATGGACATTTAACCTCAATGATAAAATCATTTGGCATCGGGCGATGCTCCTAAAATAGAATACCTTGGCTGGATTACGAAGCCAGAATTTCTGTAATTGGTTTTTAATTGTTTCATAGCAACTTCAATAACTTTTTTTTCAATGTTCTTCCTCGTTGCATTGCCTTAGTATCAAATACTTTGGCAGCTCTAATGACAGTATAAACAAAACTTCCATCATTAGTTTTACAATGTGCAGCCTCGTAAAGCTTAGATGCTGTAATTCTGCCATATCTTAACTCATGCCAAAGAACATTATTACTTTGATCTCTTGTTTTTATTTCAGCTTCTTGGCACAATTCATATGATATTTGAGAAGAAGCAAACTCTATAAACTCATCTGCAGTCAATTTTCCGGTTTCAAAAAATCTATCAACATATAAAGATAACTTTAACACTTGGCATTCTTTTAGTTGAAAACCATGTCTACTTAGCTGACTGTCCAGTTGTTTTTCTTCTGCATCATCAAAATCAAAATTTTTTCAAGAAAAGTTGAATTATCTAATTTACTCTTATCTGTTGTGGATTCGTATTCACTTATTTGTTCTGCTGTTTTGTATTTAATAGAAGTAATAGCTGACGACAATACTGCCTTTTTCCAATAACACTGGACTTCAGTTGGCGAAGGCTTTGATGAATGTCTATGGATCCACATTAATACTGCAACAGCATGTTTACATCCTCCTACAAATATTAAATATTATTAAATTTTTTATATAAAAACTAACATTTTAATCGTTTACTTAAAACAATAATAAATATTTAAAAACATCATGTAAAAATATTAAAAAAATATATAGTATTTTATTTATACATATTGCTATGTTTTATAGTACTTTTTACATAACAAAATCAAGTAATAACATTAAAAAATTTTATTATATCAGCATTGTATTCTGCTGTTAAACTTTCATTATATTATTTTCTGAATAATTACCTCTCGCTGCTGGACAGTCATGACATATCAAATCAATAATTTCTTCTTCTTCCTCATTTATTGTAATAGAAACTGTATAAGGCTTGTTTCTGACTTTATGCTCAGGGCATACTCGAGCTTTTACAGTACAATTTGGTCCATCTCTTCGCAGACAAACATAACCTACGGCTGCATCACCATAGTCTTCACGACCTGATCTGCAAAAGAAAAAATTATTTTTAATGATTTTTTTGTTGCTTTTATATGTCAAAGCTGAAATATTATTCTTATATACTTACATTTGTACTTACTTAAATGTTTTGGCTGCTTTTACTTTAGGAGCATTGAATCTTTCATCATTTTGGAAAAATTTTCACACTGTGATTAAATTCATTTTGGGCAAATTTCTTGAATCAGCTTTCATAAAACCAGGTTCAACCATTTTTAAGAAATTTTCATTGAATACCAAGATTCACGTGAAATAAAACACAGCACTGCACTGATATATTTTGCTATACCATGCTATACGGAATGACGTCACTCATTGGATTAACCAATAAGATCGCGTCGTTATTTCATACTTAAAATTTGTAATTTTACATATATTTGATTATTTATTATGACTACTTACATAATGTGAAAATTAATAAACATTTATTTTTATGTTTATTACAATACATATTTTTATAATTTCATATAAAAAATGTATTTTTAAAAAAATATTAAAACCGAATTCGCCACGCATATTATTAAACGCAGCTCACTGACGTACTTCCAGCTAAAGCACATCGTCTATTGGATTGTCTTTACAAAATGATTACTGCTTTATTTAAGCCTAAGGCTGGCGTCCTATGTCATGTATTTACCGCGTATTGCGTAACCGCGTAACCAATCAGAAGCGTTACTCAAGAAATAAATAATGCTAGCCTAATAGAAAAACAATATTTCAGAACTTTTCGACTTAATTTTTCATAAGGAATAACGCTATGTACTTAATGGGTGGTCTTTTCTTAGCACCCTGTATACATAGTCTTGTATATACATACATGGACTACGTTTACACGGCACTGTTAATCGAGTTTAATAACATCCGTAGTTGTCAGGAAAATCGTAACCATTTTTCAGAAGAATGGAATAGCTGTGATTGGCTGGTCTAAGAACTACAGATGTTATTAAACCTGATTAACGGTGCCATGTAAACGTAGTCATACATATATGCGTACATTGATGTATTGTATGTATATACATACGATATATATTTTATATACATGGTCTGTCCCAAAAGTAATGAGAATGATTCTGGAAAATTTTTTTTATTGAAGTTAGGTTCAAATACACTTGGAACTTTTCAAAGTAGTCCCCTTTAAACTTTATGAGTCTATACACCGAGCCCAATGTTTCTGCCACTCTCCGTAACAGCTCTGGAAATCTGCAACGGAGATATTGTTTATTGTCCTCGTCACAGCCGCTTGGACGTTTGCGATGGTCCCAAAATGGGTTCCTTTCAAGTCAGACTTAATGTAAGGGAACAAAAAGAAGTCGCACGGGACCAGGACTGGGCTGTACAGTGATTGGGGAAGTCCTTATGTGGCCTTATCCTTTGAAGTCCTTATGCCATCGGAAATCTTGAGCAGACGATAGCGCTTCCTTTGCGTAGGCTTGTCGTAACATTTCAAGTGTTTCCGACGCATTTTGCCCGAGTTTCACACAAAACTTTATCGCATATCATTGTTCACGACTACGCTGCATTTTTTCACGTGATGCGTAACTGAGACAGCACCTTACTTAACGAACGATTCCCACTCTTCGAAGGCTCAGAGGCGATTGGCTGCGGTCTGGCTGTATACCTGACATTCCCCACCACACTCCCAGGCCAAGCAATTTGTCTCCCAACGCGCGTGGCGATCGAGAAAAAATCATTCTCATTACTTTTGGGACAGACCATGTATTTTATTACATTATTTATATTATACAATATTAGAATTAAATAATGTTAATTAAATTTCAAAATATTTCTTTACTTACAAGAAATCCCACGGAAGTGTCGTCCCCCTCATTTTGATGAGCTTTGAATATGTTGTAGTCTAGATAAAAATAAGAGACACATATTTTTATATGTGCCATACGCCCGTTTAGGGGGTGAAACAACCCCTCGAAAATAACGGGGATAAATTAAAAAATGATATTTTTGAAAAATATAAATATACAATTGTAAAGAGTATAAAATATGGTAAAGCTTTTATAATATAAGACATTTTTTCATATGCTTCATATTTTCAAAGATATTCGTAAAAAACGAAAAAATTCGTCATCTTCGAGGGATTGTTTCACCCCTTAAATATGGGCGTATGGGCACGTATAAAAAAATGTGTCTTTTATTTTTATCTAGACTACAACATATTCAAAGCTCATTAAAATCGGAGGGACATTTCCGTGGGGTTCCTTGTTACACATATCTCATTAACATTTAAAAAAATCGTCCGGTCGCTGCTCAATTTTGATGCAAACCATGCGAGATTTTTTTAAATGTTAATGATATGTTTCCCTGCATCGTTATTTTAAAAAAATGTTCTTGTCAAAAAATGGGGTTTATACAATGTTTCTGGTGCAAGACAGTTTTATGTTTCACTTGCTTCTTTGACTGTTATCATCCTAAAAATTGTAAAATTACAGAGCAAGACGATGAATAATTATATTTCTTATATTCTACTTATGTTACCGTTTATAAAACAGTAACATAAGTAATTTACATAAATCAGTATGTTTATATGTAACTTATCTTTCTTTCAATTTATATCCTATGAATATCCCATAAATATATATGTACTAAATTTGTACTGTTTATTTGTAATAAAAATAAAAAAAGTATTAAGAATTTGCCTGCGTGTCATAAAAATATTATTCTGTAAATATTATAAATATTTTTCTTTTAAAAATAAATAAAAAAAAGTTATGGACACAGTCGGACGCGAACGCGCGACCATCGGATTACTAGCGCGGCGCCTAGTCCGCCGCGCCACATAAACGTTTAAAAATATTCTTACTGTAATGGTAGTAACGGAGCGTGCAAAACTTCTAAACGCGATTTCTCGAAAACGCTTGAGAGTCGCATCGTCTCCATTTACTATTTATTGCTACTATACTACCGATACTACATTCCTACAAAAATTGATCAAAATCGGTGACCCTGAGGATGTAGGCTTCCCTTGTAAGCCCAATGCCTTACCATCTTTCGTAGATATAATCCATATATTATCGAATTTAGATTCTCGTATTTATCTTAGACTGTCTATAACTGCCGTAACTTTTTTATGTGATTCGTTTACATTTAGGCTCGACTTTTTGTAGCTCAGTATTTAGAATTTCGATGCGGTGAAAAATCTCAATTATGTTAATAGAAAGTAGAATTCGAAGGTTTCTAAATATTTGATGAGTCTTGCTGCTTTTGCTGATGTACTGCAATCCAGTATTCGATCAAGACTCATTTCGTCAAAAAATGTTAAGGCAACTGTATAATTGTCTTTATCGTGTATAGTCTTTAAGGATTTAATCCGCATACACCACCTAAAAAATAATTTCAAATATTATTTCGAATAAGGATACAGTATAAGAAAATTATCTTTATATGTCGCCTTTTATATGTCGTTGCTTCCACTAAGGTTTTTCTTATATGTTGGGCCACTAAATACAAATTTTTTATGGAATGCTGTAAAATGGATTATTGATTGTTATAACATTTTTTTTAAAACAATTAAATAATTTGGAATTGTTCATCTCGGAAAAAATTGTTTCACATTTTTTAGGTCATATAGGACAAAAAAGGTTAGTACTGACATTTGCGTTTGCGTAGAATGCAAACTTTCGTGAGAAAAAAAGTCCCAAGGTTTTAAAAAAAATTCGATTTTCACAATTTTTGACAAATTACCACACGGATATCTTATTCTTTTAAGCTTTCCACGAATGTAAGTTTGATTCAAGAAGATATATTTTTTAAAACATCGATTGATTTTTAAATGCAAATTATGTGATTGTATTTATACAAAATGATGAAAATGACTACAAACTCTGTTATTATATCATAATTTTATTCATTTACCTTGTTGGACAATAGGGACTTAATTTCGGGCTGTCTCCAGATTGCAGATTCTTAAATTGCGCCATTCGCTTGGGCGAGTCACGTATAAAGTTTATGATGTCTTTAACAATTCCAATGAAATTTCGAGTATATGACATATGTTTAATAGCATCTTGGACAACAAGATTTAGCGTATGTGTATTACAATGCACATATATAGTTCGTGGTTCTATCTCTTTTATATGTTCTTGCAATAATCCCGTAATTTGCCCACTAACATCCGACGCACCATCGTAACACTATCCTCTTATGTTATCAATTTTAAATCAAATCTTTTGTACTCAATTTTAAATCATATCGAGTAAGCACATCTTTTACAATATCAAATAGTGTTTCTGAATTTGTTTTTCCAGATTCATAGAATCCCATGAAAATTTCCTTTGTCGATAAATCGTCTAACGATTTTCGGAAGCACATAGAGATTTGTTGCATATAGAGATTTGTTCTTGATATGTCAAATGTTTCGTCCAGAGTTACAGCATAAAAACCAGATGATTTTATTTCTTCGAAATTTTGTCGCATTACTTTGTTTGCGAAAAGTTCGAGAATTTCGTTGATAATATCGTGATCCATGTATGGCCGGTTTGATTTAGCCAAGTATGAGCTCCGACATCCTCTGCTCGCATTTTTATTACTTGCACTAAATTTGAACGTTCGTTATTGTCGCTCCCTCGAAAAGCTAATCCTTGTTTAGCCAATACTTTCACCATGCTGAATATTTTTCATAGAGTTACACGTGCGTTAACCATTTCTTTTTTTTTTTTGCACTAGACAGAGAGTAAGTGATACTTTGTTGCTGCAAAGTTGCTAAGGCTAATGTAGCAGAGCGGTGCAATTCACTTTTTTCATGCGATTGAAACGATTTTACTTCATTTTTCCACGTTATAAAATCTTTTCCTCTACGTTATGCTCGACGGGACATGACATGCACTAGAAGTAGACAGAGGTAATTTTTTATTCGTAGCTTCGACACAAATTGAACAAATAGCTTTTCCCTCACTATTTGTTAATAACCATGGATAATCAGTTTTCCAACGAGAGAAAGACCGTGGGGTTTCGTCGAGCATTTTATTATTTTTATCTTTCGTGTTTGCTTCGCCAATGTTTTCTTTTGTGACAGTTTTTCGCGATAGTGATATATGCGTTTTCTCACAGCGACTTTCCGATTGCCGACTACAGGTTATGGCACTTCCATCCGTACTGGTAGAGGCTTCAAAACGCCAGAGGCCGTTAAATCTTCTTCTGTCTCTCTCTTGCGCTTTACCTTGATGAGAAACCTGTCCATAATGGGCCGTTCCTAAGTCTGTATCACACACGACAAACCAACACTCACGCGCGCGGTGGAAACTTCGAAGAAAGGCAGCACAGGCAACAATGCTGTACACGTGTGTGAGTCAGTCAGGACTTGGAATGGATAGGTCTTCAGGGCAGAAACCTACCACGTAGAACTCCAATCAAAGACTATATGTTTGTAAATTTTAATTTTTTAATAAATTTTAATTTTTAATAACTTGTCAAAGTGTACTTTGAGAAAAAAATAAGTTAAATTTTATTCACGTGTACAGTTTTCTTTAACAAAAAATTCACAAAATCCCAAATTTTTTGGCCGGTTGCACTAAACCATCCTCCATGAATAATATTTCAGCTTCCATCAGAGAATGGAATTTCATTCTCTAGAAATGTCAGAGTATGGACCACTCCATACCAACCATAGCGGTTTCGCCGACCCTGTATATTGACCGAGAAAGTCTAAATAAAGTTGAAATGTTTCGCAATTTAAATATCATTTTATTTAAATCTAACATTGTATTATAATAAGATAATTAAACATCTTATAATGCTCATCACATTAATGGGAGATCCCACCCTTGGCACCTAAAAATTGGCAACTTATTCTCGAGATAATTCACGAGGGAAGGTCCCCAGCTGCTTCACGAGGGAAAATCCCCAGCTGCTTCACCGTTTTTTATTCAAAACCTATGCAGAAATGTACGTGATTTCAATATTATATTCTGTAAGTTACAGGTCTTCCCTTTGCGTTAAAACAAAATGGCAGCATAATAAATATCTCCTCCTATATCTTAAAAAAGCCGTGTTACTGATTTTATTGTTGTCGCTTTTCCGCGATGCTGATTGGTTCTCTCGCTTGGCTTACTTCGTATTGCGAGAGTAGCTGTCAGCGCGGAGATGTGTAAATTGTAACAGTTTTCATAGTTCAGGTTATTGTAACAGTTTTGACAGTTCAAGTTATCGAAAAATATTAAAAAATGAAAAATTGTAATATAATAACAAATTGTGATTTTTTGTTTTGGGATATAACGAGTGTAGTTAATAACGATTACAGATACTTCGACGTTGATCGCAATATTTTTTGTTCGAGAAATTGAATGTACGTATTCATTGAAAGGTTAGACAAATTATACACTGCCGATCAAAATTATCGCACAGGTAATTCCAAGCTAAAATTTCGCATGACTTCAAATAAGCGTAACTCTGTCAAAAGTGGTCATATTCCAAATTTTTTTTTGTTTTGAACCTTAAAGTCTCTACTTTAAAAAGTATTTACGACATTTTGACTTTATCTTTCTTCCTTTGAGCCATTTCTTCATAA
Source organism: Tetramorium alpestre (assembly GCA_021460005.1). NCBI lineage: Eukaryota > Metazoa > Arthropoda > Insecta > Hymenoptera > Formicidae > Tetramorium > Tetramorium alpestre. The sequence continues at coordinate 165,438 of JAJVSH010000177.1, read as the reverse complement.
GTAAGGACGTGTTATATTTCTTAAAAAATTGCATAGTTTGATGCATTCCACGTGTTGGAATAAATTATTTTCGCAAATGTTATTACAACTATCGAACAATTTAGACTTTTCCGCGTAAATTTAAAAAAATTGAATGTTGTACGATTTTATTTCTCGGAGTTATGACGTTTTAAAATTATCCATACATTTTGTGTAATTACCGCCACCATTAGCATTACCCAATGCGCACTCCGATGAAGTGGTTGGTCGGATTTGGCGCATCGTGTGTGTGTGTTTATTTATATGTGTATCACAGAGATAAGGACCTCACGGTTTGTCACTCCCGTAGTATTTTATGACTCCAACTCTGTTTGCAGTGTGTCCTGTCTTTGTGATTGCATTTAAAAATAAATTCAATCACAAACACACACACACACACACACACACACACACACACACACACACGCACACGCACACGAACACGCACGCACGCATTGGCACACGTACACGCACACGCGTACATACACATACCATACCACGCATACACCACTGTAAATACCAACCCGTAATTAATAACTGTTGTAATTAATAACTGAATAAAATTTTGACTTGTTCCACAAACCAACTTTCTCAGGCAGATATCTTAATTTCCATTCATATCACTTCATGATGCATAAAAGAGGCATTATGATGAGGATGGATAGAGCGATGTTGTTATCCCATCCGAAATTCCATCAAAAAAATTTAAAAAAGATAATCAAAATATTATTAAGCAACTGTTATCCTTTACAATTAATATTCAATATTATTAGGAAAAGAATCAAATTTCTTATTTACAATGATACTACACATATCTCCAACTACGACAATGAAAAAGATGCTTTTTCACGGTTTCATATGTTAAAAATATATCTGAAAAGTTCTTGGAGAAAATCAAAACATTCAAATTATCCTTAATAATCCTCCATTCAATTCATCCTTAATAACAAACTAAATAAATTCTTCAAAACTGGAAAAGATTTATTAGAACAATGTGACGTATATAAAATATTTTGTCAAGATTATGAGCATCTATGTTGGTCAAACTAAAAGGAAATTAAAAACTAGAATTAATGAATATAGAAAGGATATTAATAATGGATCGTAATCCCCCTCAGTCATCTCATAACACAAATTAAATTTCCAACATGAATATGATTGTAATAAAGTAGGAATACTTGATATAGAACCATCCTCCAATAAAAGATTGACCTCTGACGAGGAGATACTACGACGTGGTACCAATCGATTTCAGTGAAACTTATTGTATCGATAGGTATTCACGTCAAACATTAAAGGTTAAAAGGATAGGACGCACCTCTCAAGCATTCGCGAGAAAATCGAGATTAAAAAATTTCGACTCCTATATAAGCTAGTGCAATAGATCATTTTATCGAAGCGACCGTAGCGCTGCGACAGCGCGCCAGCACTTATTGAGGTGGTGTTGGTAGGTTCGAATCTCGACGAATAATTTTTTTACGTTTCACTGAAACTAAACATTTCTGATAAGAAATGTGTCCGACCGCAACTGTGATATTTTGTAACCCCATATTCATAATCAGTGACCTCGAAAACACAAAGACTAAATCTTTAATATTCTTAAGAACTACGAAAAAATACATTTAAAAAGGGTATTTTGCATTTTCTTCAATTATAATGTTTTTGTAATTAACAAAATTTAGTTGTTTAACCCTTTCAGGCACGAATTTTTCTAACCATTGGATTTTCATGAAAATTGGTATATAAGAATTTTCGAGGTCACTAATTATGAATCCGTTGACAGATTTTAAAAATTCAAAATGGTAGATCCAATATGGCGGATGAAAGATGTGAAAAATTTTTTTTTAAATACAGTACATAATGTATTTGATGCACTATTTTGAATTTTAAACACTAATAAAAACAAAATAAAAACTTTGGATACATAATCTCTTACGAAAAAATAGTACTACCAATCAGTACTCAGTACAAAATGATCAGTACTCGTAATATTGGGAGTAGTAGTATGACAATACTTATAAGTATTACAGAATGGTCAGTACTCTGTGCAGTGTATACAGTACTAGAAACACTAGTACTCAACAGTGCTTTAAAGTATAAGTATATTATATTTTAAGTCAAAAGTTTAATACTCAAAATATTATCAGCGCGGGAAACGAAACATTCATTAGTACTCAAAAAATTTGAATAGTATTAGTTTTATTATTATTAGATATTTATATTATGATAAATAAAAAATCAAACCAACAAGTTATAATTTAAACATTTTACTGAAGATAAACAGAAATACAACGGAAAAAGAAAATATATGCTACTTAATTTATTTGTACAGTATGAAGTATAAATAAATGTCTTATTATAACTGTGAAAATATAAGTAGTACAAATATTGGTACAAAATCGTAGTTTATGTAAAACTGTAATATTGACCTTATATTTGATTCATAAGCTACGACAACGATTTTACACTGTTTTTATACATTTACTTGGAATAACTCGATCTGAACAAAGATGCAATTGTTAATAAGGCGTCCAAATTTGACCGCAGCGTATTCTAGCGACAAGAATTTCTAAATCTGACAAATCTCGTGAGATAACTGCTTCAAAGTGTAAATGTGTGGGCATACATTAACCATAAGCTTTGTGAAAAAGGCATGTACGCTTTGAAGCAGTTATCTCGCGAGATTCGTCGGATTTGGAGATCCTTGTCGCTAGAATACGCCATCAATTTAGTCAAAAGCATGCCTCAGAGATGCCAGGCAATTATTGACACCGATGGTAATTGGACCCCTTATTAACAATTGCATCTTTGTTCAGATCAAGTACAATGCATATATGTATTTGAAAATTTTTTTAAATACATTTTTCTATAAATTAACCCGACCACGCCCTTACTTGACAGACTCTAATATTTCTCTTTTAAACATTTCTGTAGTTCTGTGTGCGCAGTAAGAGCTACATCAATATATTTTATGTAATTGTATTTATGCTTATATACTTGGTTTCAAAACGATTTTCATACCTGTTTTAATGTAATTTAGAATACAACAAATAGCCTATTATTTTGAAAGTAAATGTGCACACAATGTGAAGAATGCCTTTACACCTGAAGCTGGCCGTGTTCAAAGTTTATCTTTCTTCTTCTTCTAATACCTTCCACATTGAAAAGAAAAAGATAAACTTTAAACGCGACCAATTTTATGAGTACAGGCATTTTTAATGCCATATGTATACTCAGTTTTAAAATAATGAACCATTTATTGTGTTTTAAATTACATTTAAAAAAGTATTTAAATTGTTTTGAAACTAAGTATATAAGCATAACAAGTACTTAAAATTCATTGATGTAGCTCCTACGCATTTTGATATACAAAAGCTAGTTTTAAAAAATTATTATAAATTCTGATTTTTATTTAAATTATATTACAATACTTTATTTATAACTTATATATACATATATACAGGGTGTCCGAAATAAGAGGGATTACACGAAAGTTGGTAGTAGATCGGGCCAAACTGAGAAGAAAAGTCATGTACTATTTTATAAAATTCGCAATAGTTATTGAGTTATTAATGATTAAAAATCGCCGTATTAGCCCGGCCTATCGCCGAATACAAGCGCGCGGAGAGATACGACCGCCCAGCAATGCCTAAAAGCGGCGGTTTCGAGCTGCGATTGTCCTCCTGTTTTTTGCCAAACTCCTCGCGATCTCGGTAACAATGATGCTGGGCGGTCGTATCTCTTCGCGTGCTTGTATTCGGCGGTAGGCCGGGCTAATACGGCGATTTTTAATCATTAATAACTCAATAACTATTGCTTATTTTATAAAATGGTACATGACTTTTCTTCTCGGTTTGACCCACCAATCTACCACCAACTTTCGTGTGATCCTTCTTATTTCGGACACCCTGTATATATGTATAATTTGTAACATATGTAAATAACTGTAGTATTAATCATTTACAGTTATCGAATAGAGCAGGCAATGATGATCAATACTTTACAAACAAGTATAGAAAACGAGAATTTCATTTTTAAAGGGATAATTTGTGCCATAAATATGCATCGTAATGCCTTGAAGTTAGTATTTATCTTAATTATCTTAATGTGCACATTATGTCATAATATACACTCGCGGCCAAAAGTTTGGATTTGGATGGACACCAGTAAATTAATATACAGGGCAATTCAAAACAATATGCATCCTTCTGTTGAAAGTTTCGCGACCTGTAACAAATTTGTGTAAATGTTGGCTATTTGATAAAATATTAGTTGCAAAGTTTGATAAAATACAAGTTGCAAACTCTAGATTACTTTGATTTTTTGTTATTCTTATTTTGTAATATATTGTTAGTAGATTATGTAAGTTTCAATAAATAGTTTTTGATTGATTTAATAATAAATACATATTATGAACGTTGTCAATATCACTCGCAACTCTGTTTTCAAAGCTTTAATAAGTAATCTTGTTCTGAACATACAAAATAGACAAACGTAAGGAAATTAATATAATATTAATAAAAAACGAAGTGTTTCAATCACTTTACATAATGAAAATTATTCTTACTAACAAATAATAGAGCTCGGAATACCCGGAAAACTGGATACCCGCCCGCCCGCCCGTTACCCATTACATACGGCTCCGGACCGGTTCCGCGAGTACCCGCATATTCGGGTACCTGTACTCATTCGTATGGGTACACGTACCCAAATCAAAACGGGTACCCGTATGCACGAGTACGGGTACCTAAATATGCAGGTAACCGCAGAACCGGTACTGTATTCGTAAGCGTCAATATTTGTATCGACCTGGGAAAAAAATTTTTCACATATGAACATATATAAATATATATAACTATATATAAATGTATATAATTATATACGAAATATGTCCATATGTTCGTACTATCTTCCTTTCTTTGTAAAATTTGTTTAATATAAGTTAATATAAGTTTAATATAAGAAAAATAATAGTAATAATGAAAAAACAAAAATATAATTAAAAGAATTTTTGCAATGTTTTTTTCACAAAAAATTCTGTTTGAAATTATAAGGAAGGATTATCTTTATATAATCATATATATTTATGATTGAAAGTATATATAAGTACCTATATATATGATTACATAGTAATAAAGTTAATAATTATACATAGTTATACATAGTGTTACGTCCAGACCTCGAATTTAAAGAGAGGGAGAGAGGAAAAGGGAGGTTTTGGAAGAACGTAACTCACTATTTCATTTGTGTCTCGACTCTGTGTGTAACGGATAAGCGAGACGGCCACACTTAGCGCGTGCTCCGGCAGTGGGTCAACGTCTGAATACAGACGCTATATACCTTGCCGACAGTGGTTAGGTCCTTATTTTGGGTCAAGGAATTGAATCCCTGGGGATAGGATCGTGTGCGATTCTTAGGGGCGGAGGAATACGAGTCTGTAATAACAGACTTTAAGTCATTTATTACAAATTAAACAACTGATATTTATTTACTAAAATTACAAACTTATATTCGGATTTAACAAAAATATAGTTAGTGGTGATTTTAATAAAATTAAGTATAAATTTTCAGATACAAAATAATTTACGATTCAAAAGATAGAGCGAGCGCTGATATCATGTATATGTTAAACAAATACATGTGAGTGAATGTGTGTGTGTGAGAGAGAGGAAAAGATTTACATGATTTCTTCAATAGAGATAGTAGAGAGAGGAAATAGATTATAGAAATGAGTGAGAAGAACTATGAGAGGATGAGTGTCGAGGGAGAGAAAAACGAGGATTTTGTCGGTAGGATGAGCTCGTGACACCATCTCACGAACATGGTCAAGATCGTATTTATCGGGGGTAAGCGCGAAAGGATGTGGGGGAAGAGTACCAGAGCATTCTGGGAAATTTAAAAGAGAGTTAACAAATTCTTTGGGGGTTAATCGGCGTGGTCTGGGAGGAGGAAGAGGGACTTCTTCCAGAAATTCCACACTACTAGTCGGAGAAGGGGGTCTGGGAGAGTTAAGAGAGGAAGGGAGAGAAGGCTTTGGTGAAAGCTCTTCCGCGGGAAGAGAAGGGGAGGAAGGAGGAGATACAGATTTTGGTGATTCGGATAGTACTAGAGTTACCACGGAAGAGAGGGAGTGTGGCGGTGACGGCGAATGCGCGTATAGTGGGGGTGTGCGAGAACGCGACGAAATCGATCCTTCCTGAGTGAGCTCTAGGCAGTTTTCCATTTCCTCGACTTTCTCTACGAGCTCTGATAAGAGCTCGGAGACGATCCGGCGGATTCGGCGGATTCGGCGATTTTGACGGTGCCGCCTGTATTGGGCGGCTTTGCGGGTAATGTGCGGTGAGGATGCGGAGACGGAGCGGTCAGACACTACGACCGACACCGAAATTAATTTTCAATCTAATTCTCAACTATAACGATCGGGGATTCCGTAGTCGGGTCGGAAAAATCCGCGTCCGAATCTCGAGCCCTCGATGCTTCTGGTCACCCAGAAAATCAAGTTCTCACGACTGGCAGCGGTGGAGGGGAAGAAAGACGGTCTACTGCTCGAATCCGAATCGCGAGCCCTCGATGCTTCTGATTGCCCAGAAAATCAAGTTTTCACAGCTGGATCCAGCAGTGAAGAGAGAACGACGGTTTACTGCCTGAGTCCGAATCGCGAGCCCTCGATACTTCTGGTTGCCCAGAAAATCAAGTTTTCACGGCCGGATGCGGCAGTGGGGAAAGAACGGCGATTTACTGCCTAAGTTCGAATCGCGAGCTCTCGATGCTTCTGATTGCCCAAAAAATCAAGTTTTCACGGCCGGATGCGGCAGTGGAGAAGGAACGGCGATTTACTGCCTAACAATAAGTCCAAATCGTGACCCCTCGATGCTTCTGGTTACCCAGAAAACCAAGTTTTCACGGCCGGATGCGGCAGTGGAGAAGGAGCGGCGATCCCCGATAACCGGTTTGATAAATGATTTTAGACCGACGCGGAAATAAAAGAAGGAAACTGATAAAAATATGTGGGGACTTACTGATGCAGAACTTTTCTTTGATCCGGCAAATCGAGCTGGTTCGGTACTGAGGATGTTGCGTTGTAGCGTGGAACCGCACAATTGGCACTTGACGGCAAAGAAAATAGTGACTGTCGTAAGTCGCACTCGTAAGTCTTGTCTAAGCTGAAGCGATTAGTATTCTGCGCATCCAGGGAATTGAATGAGAGCGAAAAGGCTGAGATCGTGGATGCATACGGTTCCACACCGACTCCACGGGTACCCGTGGAATCGATGTGGAACTATACGCATCGAATAACGGGCGGACGGGTGGGTATCCGTTTTCTTATTACCCAGTTCTTTTTCCGAGCTCTAACAAATAGTAAGAAAAATGAAAGTCTCGCTGAAATTTTTTTTGTGCTTTGTTATTGAATCTAAACTTTTGGCCGGGAATGCATAAGGCTCACTTCAAAAATATATATTTTAAGCATAAAGCTAGATATTTTTAAAGCTTTGAGTCAATCTTTGAATAATAAAAATTGTTGAATAATTTACACTTGCTTATTGAATTACAAAAAAATCGCAAATTTTTTTTCTATAAATTTTACAATTTTACAATATTTAAGAGCATTTAAATATAAATCGAAGCTTAAGAAAAGGACCCCGCAACGGTCTTATGGGTTTTGAGTCTCAGTCAAATTTAACAATAATGTAGGATAATGTAGTTCATAACATGCTGATAAAAAGTATCCATAGGCACCAAGCCCAAAAATGGACAGTTTCCGAGATATAAGGCATTAAAAAGTCGAAAAATGGGAGTTTTTCCACTCTTTAATGCCTTACATCTCAAACTGTCCATTTTTGGACTTGGTGCCCATGGACACTTTTTATCAGCATGTTATGAACTACATTATCCTACATTATTATTAAATTTTACTGAGACCCAAAACTCATAAGACCGTTGCGGGATCCTTTTAATTTAAAATCTAGCTATTAAATCATTTAACATCAAGAAGCACGATAGTATCTCGCGCGCTTAAGTCAACAAAAAAGAAGCAATATGCAAATAATTTCATAAAAAAATTTAAATAATTCGTCTTTAACTTTCTGAGCACACGCTCCTGTGTTGTAACATTCAGTACACATGGGATCAAGTTAACCCTAATTAACCCTTTCAGCACACACTTCCTGCCTGTAACATTCAGTACACATTGATTTTTTTGGTTTGGAACGAAGTTTACATATTAAGAAATGATATGTGAAAAATGTATGAAAAAAATATAATATGAATGTGGCGACCCGTTAGATTTGCCACAATACAAAGTTTCGTTCGCGGTAATAGCGCAAGCTGTCGCGACGCGGCGCAGAGGTAGAACACCGCGAACGAAACTTTGTATTGTGGCGAATCTAATGAGTCATCACAATGAAAAAAATTTGAATAAAACAATCATTGAGTCACATCTGGGGTCAAAATGATCCCAGAATTCGGAAACTTTACTTTTGACGCTCGCCAAAAGTAAACTAACGCTCTAAAGTGTACGGCAATTGTTCAATGATAAAGTAGAAATCTTAAATCAATAACAGATTTCACATCGAGACTTGCTCTGACATTCTAAGTTAGAGATATTTCAAGACAAACTTTCATTGGGGTTATATTAATTCCTAGAGTGCTGAATGAGGTTTGGTCATAATGTCCCCATATGTACTCAGAGGATTAAATTAATAATAAATCTATTATGCATTATGTATATATATATATATTATATAATAATAGTTGTTTTTTATTTTTGAAGGTTTATAAATATTTTTACATCCGCATTTGACATATTCTACTTTTTTCTAATAGCAGCTGCAGTGATTTGTTCAAGTCTTAATCTTTTTCGGGTAAGTTGAGAGACAGAGAGTGAGAGAGAATTTGAGTTGAATGATATTTATTTAGCTTTCTCAGCTATTTTGTTATACATAGAGTGTCTTACAAACTAGTTAACTGAGATATAATATATTTGTTTAACATACGCATAAATGTTATAAGATGTCATATTGCTTTAGTTCTGACGGCATAGCATTATACATTTGTATATCTTTGTAAAATAGACTATTTTGCACACTTCTTGTTCTTCTAAATTGTATCACAATGTTATTCGCCTGTCTTGTTCGTCTCTCATTCCTATCTCCTACTAACACTATCCTATTTCCTAACTGCTAAGGCAACATACCATTTACCATTTTAAAAACAAATATACAAACGTTATAACGTAATCTCTGTCTTATAGACATAAACTGCAGCGCGTGTAGCATTCTTTCCATCTTAGTGTACCTATCACATTACCCAGTAATATAACTCGCATGGCCCGATTTTGCACAACTTGCAGTTTAGTCAGCTGAGTCTCACCCATACCTGCCAAAATTGTATTACAATATGTGGTGCTATAATTGATTTATAAACAATACATCTGATATAACTCGATATGTCTTTACCAATTCTATTTAAAAAACTTATTTTTTTTCCTTATTTTCTTTAATATATAATCACAGTGTTCTTCAAATCGGAGTTTAGAGTAGAATCGCCAATACTGGCATAAAACCTTCTAAAACGGCATCCTCTTATTTCTCGGAAACTAAACATTGCACTGTATGGATACCGTTTAAAACAATCTGCTTAGGTAATCAAAGATACAAAAACCCATAATTTATACATTCATGGCTTTTTTCTATATAAAATCTGATAAAAACGAATTTTCAAAAATAAAAATAAAATTTGCACGATTTTCTCTTACAAATTGGATAGTTTAAACAACAAGGAATGTATTATTGATAATATTACAT
>JAJVSH010000177.1:134353-146468 GCA_021460005.1 Tetramorium alpestre | reverse complement strand
CGCACCCCCTCCCCGCTTTATTCTAACCCTACCCAATCCCTTAACTAGATAATAAATTAAGTATCCAACGCCTAATTAGGTGCAAATTTTTTGTTGTTAACCTATGTGGAAGTTGTGAGTTTGAATAATAATGCTTGAACTAGGTGCACATAGGTTTGCAATTTTCTACACGAAGCTACTCCCACCCCACCCGCCCCGTGTGACGGGGCGAAGCTAGGTCCACGATTGTACGGTTCCACATGGGTTTGCAACTTTCCACGCGAAGCTATTCCCATCCCACCCGCCCCGTGTGACGAAGTTAGGTCCATGATTGTACGGTTCCACATGGGTTTGCAACTTTCCACGCGAAGCACCTGCGATTTTGATAAAACTTGGTAAAAACCTTTCTTTTTGGTTAAAATGAAAGCCCTTAAAAGGATTTTTATATTCGTAATCAGCGCGCAAAATACGTAAGTATACACAGTTACAAAAAAATCGGAAGTAACCGCTTTTCGGAACTTTATCCGGTTGTTTTTGTACGATATACGTGCGAGAGTAAATGCTAAAATGTGTTTTGTCTGACGATTCACTATTGTTAATTTCAAGAAAACAGACTGTAATGCGTAGATTCATCGATATAGATATGAAATAAGGCTGGCGTCTCATGGCATGTATTTCCCGCGTAACGTGTAACCGCGTAACCAATCAGAAGCGTTATTCGAGAAATAAATAACATAAAACGTGATTGGTTACGCGTTACGCGGGAAATACATGCTATGGGACACCAGTCTAACAATAAGATGAAAGGTCTGTGCGTTATGACACTAGATGGCGCTAAAATTCAAACCTTGCGTAGAGGTATTTGCTAATCTTTCCTAATTTTAGTTATAATTTCGTCCCGATATACAAAGTGGGTAGGGTGGGAATAGCTTCGTGTGGAAAATTCCAAACCTATGTGCACCTAGCTCAAGCGTTATTATTCAAACTCATAACTTCCACATAGGTTAACAACAAAAATTTTGCATCTGATTAGGCGTTGGATACTTAATTTTTTATCTAGTTAAAGGATTGGGTAGGGTTAGAATAAAGCGGGGAGGAGGTACTCCGCCCCTCCCCCGCCCACGCATTATTATTTAAACTCACAACTATTCATAAAATATATATAGTGATTAAAAATTTCTTTGAATCTATGTAGTATTCTATCGATAATTTATAAATATATCAAGAAAATAGTCACTTTTGGTATTTCTTGCATTTGATGGTAAAAAATGATCTTCCTGTACTAGTCGCTAAAAATCCTTTTGAGGGCTTTCATTTTAACCAAAAAGAAAGGTTTTCACCAAGTTTCATCAAAATCGGAGGTAAGTCGTTTTCGGAACTTTATCCTGGCCGAACGCACATGTACACGGGGCGCTTGGCTTGTGTGCGTCACGTACTCAAGTACTCTTATAATAGAGTACTATATTATAGAAAAGGGATATTAAAATCGGTGTCCCCCACAGTGATCCTAGGTTTAGGTCTCACCAACATAGCTGTGGCTGTAGAGGGGATAGGATCGCGTTACGTATCCCCTCTACAGCCACAGCTACATTGCTGAGACCTAAACCTGGGATCACTGTGGGGGACTGTGGGGGACACCGATTTTAATATCCTTTTTCTATAATGTAGTACTCTATTATAAGAGTACTTGAGTTAAGCCATAGAGCGCACTTCTCAGCCACTTTCTCGAAAAAAATTAAATTAAAAAATACAGCGGTCCATATCTTCAGTTCCGTTAGAGTAGTTGACAAAAAGGTGGCTGAGGCGCTTAGGTCTGAGGCTATCACGCTGCAGACTCGGGTTTAATTCCCGTTGTGCATACTTTTTTTATTTTCTTATTCTACCTAAAAAGTATCTATAAAATAAAGGTAATTTAATTAAGAATTTTTTCTTTTAATTTAAAATTTTTAAGGCAACTTTTATACTTTATATTTTCTATGTATAATAAAATAAATAAAACGCCAACGAAATTATATTTTAATACTTTATGAAAATTTATTAATCAAATTATATAAAATAAATTATTATATAAAAAAAATTTTATAAAGAAAAAATGTTAAAATTCTTATTAAATTAATCGCTATCAGTATTTTCTGTTGTTCGGCTATAATCAATCGGATGATATTTATCATAGAAACAATTGAAACAAAAGTTAATATTACACCAAGCGCATTTTATAAATGATACATCTTGACACATACAATGTGATTTTAAAAGCGATGTTGGAAAGCAGACATTAACGTTAAGAAAAATTGATCTTTCCTCTATTAATTTTGCAGCGATCCATGCATATGATCATCAATAAAAAGACCGGCGCATTTAATTGATGATGTACTAATGAATGTATTTTTATTATGTCTTCGCGTTATGTTGGATATAGACGCATTTTTAAAGTTGCCTTTAAAAATTTTAAATTAAAAGAAAAAATTCCTAACTAAATTTCTTTCATTTTATAGATATTTTTTAGGTAGAATAAAAGAATAAAAAAAAGTATGCACAATAGGAATTAAATCCTCAGCGTGATAGCCGTGATAGCCATAGACCTAAGCGCCTCAGCTACGCCGTCTTCTTGCCAACTACTCTAACGGAACTGAAGATATGGACCGCTGTATTTTTTAATTTAATTTTTTTCGAGAACGGCTGAGAAATGCGCTCTATGGCTTTATTCAAGTACTCTTATAATAGAGTACTACATTATAGAAAAGGGACATTAAAATCGGTGTCCCTCATCTCGTGCTCTCCCCTTGTAAGATATTTAGGATTTTCTATACGTTCTATCATAGTGCCATATAAACATTTTAATGTAATATTTCTTCTCATTCTTTTCTTATACTTCTAATTATCATTCGAATCACATCTAACGACATTATAGCCTGACACATTCATCTCACTATCTTCAACGTCTAGTGTCAATCTTGTCTCCGACCGATATATAGTGAAGGATTCATCTCCTTCATAACCTGATGTTGAATTTCTTCTTTGTGTGCCATTATACTTTGAGCGTTTGTGTATATAATTGCCTCTGTCTGTGATTGCTGTTTGCCAGAATCCCAGCTAGTTCTCTTTTTTTCTTCCTCTAATACTCTGATATACGTTGGATACTCTACACTCAGAGCATCATGTTCATCATTGATTTTTAAATTGTATGTCTTATTTTTGTACATACAATTTATACATTTCTTCTTTGTTGCCGTACATTCACTTGATTTGTGATCTCCTGCACACTTATGGCATGTTTCTTGCCGTGTACAATTGCCGTGTACAACACTTGAAACATCTTCTCACACTGTAATGGTTAAATACCATATATTTTCTCCTTCCAATGTTTATTTTTCTTCTTTTTAGAATTAATTCGTGTGTCTTTTCATTTACCTCAAGTATTAACGTGCCTTCTTCTTTGTTTCCTCTTCTGGTTTTTGTCCCTCCTCTTCTTTCGTTGTCGATCCTTTTCACCACCAATTAGATCCTCGTCTTTTAGTTTCATTTCATTCTCATCAACATTTAGAACTTTTAACTTTGGTTCTATGGTCTTGAAGTCTTTGCCTAGCTTCTCACTCACTGTGTCTTTCAGCTGTTTTATTTCTCTCTCGCATCCAAGTATAACAGATCCTTTACCTCCTTTCCTGAGCTTTGTTATTTCTACTGCTAAATCTTTTATATTTATTTTTCCTTTTACTATTTTTCTGGTGGTATCGCTTTCCTGTTCCTTCTTCGGTTTCACAATCAGTATGCTTTCTTTTTTCTCTTTCACAGCTTCACTATAACCCTGTCCACTTCCCGCTATTACAGAGTTTCCCCCATGCATATTTTGTTTTATCTCTTCCAATTCTCTTTTGAAAGATACTAACTCTTCCCGAATTATTTGTTTATCATCATCTTAATTTCATTTTTGCACGCTACATCATCCTTCATCTCCTTCACTGTTTTCACCAACCAGTCTATCTTTGCATTCACATTCGGTTGATTGCTACTTCTCGATGTTGCTGCTAGTTCAATGTATCTTGTTGATTCGAATCTTCCCCTGCCATCGTCCGTTGTGTTTGTCTTTCTTACCTCTGTTCTTTCATCTTCAGCATCAATTTTAATAAATGGATCTATTTTAATAAATCTTCGCATTTCACTATCTCTGTATCCTTCACAGTCCTGTGTTTACTTACACATCCCGGATGGAAGAAACACTTTACACATTTGCTGCATTGTAGAACTACGTTTTTCACTTCCTTTTTACATGCTGTGCATCGATACTCAGCATATTCGGCTCCAATCATGCTGGCATTACCGATCGATATCACCAACGGATATCAACGATATCGGTAGACAGCGATGTCGCTTGCTAATTAGTTACTTCCGCAGCCGCGCCCGCCGAATCATCCACGTTGGCACCTCAATGTCTACCTGTCCAGTTCTGCAGAGTAGTATATAAAATGTCACTTTACACTCACAATTTAACACATTTCAGCTAGATAATATCAACTGGTGTACATAATCTATAGTGGAACTTCTATGCCAAATCTGGCACTCGTTATTCTTCTCAGAAAGTGAGAGAGTAAGAGAGTAAGAGAGTGAGAGTGAAAGAGTGAGAGTGAGAGAGAAAGAGAGAGATATGAAAGGAGGGAGTCCGCAAAGCAAAATCAGTAAAGTACATTTTGCAATTTATATTTATGCTGTATATGTCAATAAAATGTTAATATTTTAGAAAAAATGTTATGATGTTTCAGTTAATATTATCAGAAACGCAGCAAAAGTCGAACAAAGCTTAAATATATAGAACAAAGGAGGAGGGTCAATAAGCACGTTTTTGTACCCTGTCAGAATTTTCAAAAAACAATTTTTTTGTATCTTTTTATTTGTATGATCATTAAAAATGTCAAAAAAAATCATTAGTTAAGAGAAAACTTCATCCATGAAATCAAAATTAATTATTAGTTTAGATCCACTATAGTATCTAAGCTCTTTTCATAATTGATAAGTGAACTAGTAAAATATTTTTGCTCATTATACTGTTCTGTCATCATATTAATGTTATTAATATTATTTTAGACTACAACACATCGTCAACTTTCATCAAAATTAAGGTGAATATAGTTGGTAAAAAAATTAAATTTTTATTATTTGATGTTCTGTAATTTTTACGATATTTTTTTACTATATTGCAGAAAATTTCGCAACACTTAATTTTTTTTATACCCTTCAATCTTCAAGTAGGCTTGTTTAAAATATTAATAATATAGGATTAATAGGATTAGTTTTAAGATATAAGAATTTAGATTTTAGAAAATTAAGATTTAATAATATATTTTACATTGAATATGTATAACTTCAAAAAGTCTAGAAGCACTAAACATTACACTGGAAAATCATTGATACAAATATATCAAAAATATAGTCTATGATCGATACAAAACCGCGAAATCCCTGTACTGCCAGTAGATCGTGCAATATGGGCACCCCTAGTACAAGGACTAAAAACTCTAAATATATCTAAGAAACTCTAGAAAAGCACACGATAAAAAGAATAATAATAGCATATACAATAATAAAAAAGAAAATCTAAATGATTTGACAACCTTGACATGGTGTAGAGACTTAAGTGTAGACAATCACTAGTGATCATCTATTTGTTATGAGTAGAAATACTCATATGGATGATTTTCAAAATTTTGGTCACTTTCGACATAGCAAAGTTAAAAAAAATTTTTTTAAACTGAAATGATTTATTGTCTTCCTAGTAGCATTATCTCAAAGCGGCTGCGTTACAATAAAGTTGTTCGTTTAATTTTTATTACGTACGATAAATTATTAATGGATGGAGTTTATGGTATATCAATAGATAGAGTTTACCGAAAACATTTTGATGCTAATGGAGTATATAAGAAGCTTATAAATAAATATTTTTAATATTTTAAAATATTTTGAAATATAATTTATTGATTTTTTATTATTGCACATTTTATTTTTATATATGCATTATTATGTATATTTATGTGTGTAGCTACTACAAATAGACTTATAAATTAATAACCTTTATATAATTTTAAGACATGGAAAATAACATTAAACAACGTAATTTATTGTCTTGTTAAAAATAAATCTCTTTAGATTAAGTATTAATATTAAGTAATAATGAAGAAAACAATTAGAAATTATAAATACTTAGGGCGGTATTCATAATCAGTTCTTATTTTAAGACTGTCTTAAGTACGGTCTTAAGATGCTAATACGGCTCTGTGATTGGTTTAGAACCATATAAGACTGTATTTAAGATGATCTTAAATATAAGAATTGACTATGAATACCGATCTTTAAAAAGAAGTTTGTTATTACAAATTTTTAGATTTTTTTATTAGACCGAACTTTTTTTATGTATTCTTTTCTTTGTCTTTCTGAGATAGCTTCCACAGGTTTCCAAGAGAGTAATGAATACATTTCTGACCCATTAAACAGCTGTAGCACGATACTTCATTGAAGAAAATATGATTTAAGCTAGTTTTGGCCCATGTAAATTGATACATTTTGAGTATACCATTGAATGGCTTTAAAGCACGTGGCATTCCTTTACTTACTTCTTCAATGTTTGCTGTAGTAATTGTTTCAATATAAATTTAGGATATCTTCTTTTTTAAGATTTTAATTAAAGACAAAAAATATTCAACATCTTTATCCTACCCGACAACTGTGTCTGCAACTCTTTTCAATACACCCCCTATTCCGTCAGCGGCTCCTTTTCTATGTCCAGCTTCTTCGTCCAGAATAGTTGTAATATATTACATTGATTTGGGGAAATCAAATACATTATCAATAAAGCAAACATATTTCTACATATATACTGCGAAGTAGGTCTATCTGATAAAAAATCAAGCTGAGATACATGCTTGTTTTCTTTCAAAAAATGTTTAAGAATTGGAATTAAATAAGCGATAATTGCAGGAGGATTGTGGCGTAAATTCTGAGAAAGGGTGCAAAAGCTTTTATGATAATTTTCTAAATAAATAAAATCTGTATGCGAGAAGACTTATTCTTTTGAATCACCAAAGTATAAGAATTGAATTTCAGCTTCATATTTGCAGGTATAATTTTCTGAAAAATCCATACGGATAAGGGCATCACACTCCGTTAAATTTTGCTTCAATTGTCTGATTACATAAATTGATGGCATTTCCTGTACACATGTTTCATGTACACCACTAAATTCTCTTCCAATTTTTGTTTGGCTTCCTTCATAGCAACTGTACATTTTTATAGTACATTTTTCTTAATTTTTTTCACTTTCATCGTTTTCTTGAATTTTTCAGAAAAATAATCTTCTGTGATAGATGTCCAGTTTTGAAATACAATTTTCTTGTCTTTTTTACAGTCCACATAAGGAATAATTTTAATTGAACAGAACACAATTTCTTTGCATGTAATTTTCTGTTTCAGGACTGCAACACAGAAATTTGAGAAGATCAGAAATGTTAGATATACAGGGTGTTTCAGACGACCCGTCCACTCTTTTTATTTTGAAAAGGGATAATTCTAGGAAGAAGGGAAGAGCATTTTCACTATAAAGCCTATCTGAAGTTTCTAATAATGGTACTTTCATTTCAAAGTAATTGCTAGAAATACAAAACTGGGAACAACTTAAAAATTTTAAATGGCAACGTAGGATAAAATGGGTATCACTGAATAGAGCTTTTGAAAAGAAACAACTTTTGTTTGAATAAATTTAATATCGGTTGGAAATAACAAGATAGTTACAAATGTTCAAAGGTGCCTGCCACCTTCGTAGAGACATCTTTCTATCCTTTGTCTCACACTTTTGACGGCCTTTAAGACTTCTTTAGGATTTAAAGAATGGCAAATTTCCTGAATCCGTCGTTTCATATCTTCTTTTGTTGTTGGTCGTTGTTGATAAATTATGTTTTTTATCCTCCCCTAAAAGTAAAAATCTAATGACGTCAAATCAAGCGATCGAGCAGGCCAAGCTACAGGAGCACCGTCGTGTAGCTCAATCTGGAATCTCTTCCAATTCTTCTCGTAGAGTCTTAAGGATTTAAATTGATTGTAGCGATGACATCGGATACTTTTTCATCCCTCACTCGACGTGTAATTTGCTTATTACGATTATGATGAGGCTATACTTGATCAGTTGTACGAACGCGAGTTGCTAATCGTTGAAAAACTTTACATGAATGATGTTGCCGATCGGGATATCGCTCGGCGTAAAGACGCTCAACAGCCAAATAATTTTGACGATACTCTCCCAAAACCATTAACATTTCAAATACTTCTTCATTTGAAAAAGACATTTTCATCAACAATCACTACGTGATATATACGTGCGCCACGTGTACTGTGTGAGAGACAAATCGTTCGTATTATAAGTCTGGCTCATGTTTATTTATGTTTACTCCGTATCACAAGTCTATCACTCGTGTTTATGTTTAGTCTATTACGTGTTGCCATTCTTTAACTTCTGCTCAAATTCTGATAACTCCATTAAAGTACTTGCGGGCACTTTAAACATTTGTACCTATTTTGTTACGTTCAACCGATATTAAATTTTTTTTAAACAAAAGTCGTTTCTTTTCAAAAACTCTATTCAATGATACCCATTTTATCCCATGTTGCCATTAAAAATTTTTAAGATGTTCCTAGTTTCTAGTATTTCCAGCGGTTTCCTCGAATTGAAAGTACTATTATTAGAAACTTTAGATAGACTTTATAATGAAAATGCTCTTCCCAACTTCCTAGCATTATCCTTTTTCAAAATAAATAGGGTGATCTGAAACACCCTGTAGATATAACATGAAATCTGCATTGCTGAAACCAAAAGCTTTATATTTTTACAAGTTTTACATAAGCAGGTATCTCGCTCAGACATTTTGCATAATTTTACCCATGATAAATGATATCTGCAAAATTTGATAAGAAACAAGATATAACACTTCCTGCAAAAATTTTTTTTTTTTTATGTAGCTCCTTCATTGTATTTTGTAAATAACGGTTTTGCTGTTAATTATATCAATCGATATGTTAGTATTGTAACATTTTTAACCACATTATTTTTTTCGTCATTTTTTTCCAGGTCCTTCAGCTGTCACATCATCTCGTTTAAAAAATTTTTCTGTAGCATTTTGAATAAATTTTTTAGCGGCTCTTTTATATTTTAGTGGAGTACCATGTAATTTTTTATAATTGTACTTTCGCATTTGTTTTACAGAAGTAAAAGACTTGCAGAAAGTAAGACATCTATATTTTTTAACACTCTTCCTGTTAAAATTTTATAAAATGCTTATTTAATTTTATAACTTGCTTTATTAGTTTTTTCCTCGCATAAAACTTCTCCAAACAGTAGCTTTTTCCTAACCTCCGGAGAAATCTTCCTGCCCTTATCAATTTGTTTATTCGAGATTTTGATGTTAAATTTTCTGATTTTAATTTTAATATCTTTTTTCTTGCCTTCCACAACATACACTTTGTTTTCATGAGTTCATCTTGACATTGGCAAGTTTACGATAACAATTTGCTCGATCTTTTTTCTGTTTTTTCTGACTTATCTTTTTTTGCTTGCTAATTTTTATTATAATTAACTGATACTGAATTTACATTGTTGCAAATGTCACGAAAATCTATATGTATTTCAGAATTTACAATATTGCTTACTTCTTTCTCAGCTTTCTTTTTCAATCTATATTTCCTAACACTTTCTCTTTTTTTTTCTTAGTATTCTTTGCTCGCGTTTTAAAAGTTCATTTATAGATTTTATTTTGCCTTTTTCTTTTCATTGCTTCCATTGTTCTCTAAAATATTGGAAATGTATAAAAATTATGATATTTTATTCCAGTTCCAATATAAATGTCTTACCGTTCTTTAGCACACGTTAAGGCATATGCTACAGGATCATTTTTTATTTTTCGTCTTCTCTTTCGTGCAACTTCTCTTTGTTTTTTCCTTTGCTCTTCAAGTTTGTCTTTATTTTGTTTATAAACCATGACGGGATGACTATAGTATTAACAAATTATACTTTATTACTAATTATACTTTACACAAATTATATATTATGTTATAAAATATATAAATTGTAGAATTTTAAATGCTAAATACAATGATATACGTATTTAAGATGCTAAAAGTAATTAATAATATACAGAAGCACTGAAGTAAAATTTTGGTGATGAAGTTTATCATTAATGGAGTTTACAAAACTATAATTTTATCTTTTATATGATCTAACCTTCAAAACACAATTATCTACGTTTCACAGGATTTACGCGGTCATTGGAGTAAAACTTTCGCGCAGACATCGCATTAATCAACCCTATTTATTAGAAATATGCGAGACGGAGTTTACACAGAGAAAATCTACGTTACTTACAATAATATTAAATGCTGGAATCTGTTTTCAGAATGATGATAATTACGTTCCGTAATATTGCACAATATTCTTCTGTTCTAAAAACTAATGAAAAATGAGAGAATCAATTCCTGTCATCGATGAATTACGTTAATATAGAATGCATAAGTAAACTCCGTTACTTGCGAAAAGTAGTAAGACTGACTGGTAAAGTAGTTACTAGGTTTCCTTACTAGGGTGCGCCTAGTGAAAACTTAGTTTGTGAGCCGCTGGCTGGCTGTGCTAATGGATTAGGCGACAGCATGGAGGTAGGAATATCTGGAGCATAAATACGCGGGGGAAGCCTGAGAGTGTGGGAAGGTTAACCACTCAAGATGGCGATCATATTGGAAGGAGAAAGACAACCGAGGTTATCTTTTTCCTTCTAATATGGTCGCCACCTTGAGTGGTCAACTTCACCCCCCTCGTCTAGAAAAGTATCTTGTGCTCCCTCCAGATATTCCTACCTCCATGGGCGACAGTTTCCCGAAAAGTAGAAAGGATAATGTTGGTACCAACGAAAATCTCTATACGATTAATTTTAATTTCTAAGAGTTAGTACAACTGTTTAAGTATTAAAGCTGTCAGTTTCAAGGTCTGTAGATGAACGACGGGAGGGGAAGTAAGGTCTTCCCACTCGTATTTAACTTTTTGACCTCAAAATGGCGGACCCAAAAATGACGAATCGCTATCTTCCAAATGTTTAACCTAACTTAACCTTACCTACTACTCTCTCACTCTTCTCTCGTACTCACTCACTCACTCACATCTTCGTGGCCTCAAAATGGCACTCATGCGACCTTACTTCCCCTCCTGTCGTTCATCTACAGACCTTGTCAGTTTACGTAATCTTTTTGACATATGTGCGTGTGTATTTAAATAGCATATATCGTATTACTGTTGTACATCCAAATGTAAGTATAAAATACATTGTAGTATTTTATTAAAATAAAACTAAATAAAGATGATAAATCACTAAAAATATAAACAAAAAGACACTAAGTGAGAATATAAAGCGAATAAAGTGCAAAACGATTCTAGTCGACACAGAGCATCAGTGACATTACATGTTTATTATAATTTCGCACTCAACAATGTAAATGTAATGTAACATATGTTGTTATATTACATTAAAATTATTGAATACGTATTTATAACATAGATGTAATGTCACTGATGCTCTGTGTCGACTGGAATGATATTTAAATATCATATGTATGTACAACTGTGTATGTGTATATACAGGGTGTCCCATAATTGTGGCATAAATTTTCGTGGGCAGGTAGAGCGGACGAAACTGAGTAGAAAAGTCCACTACCATTTTGCAATTTTTGCAATAGTTAACGAGATATTAATGATTAAAAATAGCCGTATTAGCTCGGCCCTCCGCCAAATACAAGCGCGCGGCGAGATACGACCGCCCAGCGTTATTGTTACCAAGATCGCGCGAGGAGTTGTTTACTACTCGCGGCAATGCCTAAAAGAGGCGGTTTTTAGCTGCGATTGTTCCCCTAACAGGGGCCCTGTTTTTTGCCATTTATAGAAAACAACTCTTCTCGATCTTGGAAACAATGACGCTGGGCGGTCGTATCTCGAATTGCATCTTTTTAGCTGATTTATGTGTATTATTCGTGTGGTATTTCTAATTTTAATTCGCACGTTTTCGTGATCGAGGCGCTCAATTATTCGGTACGGTCCGGAATATTCGCTGCTGAATTTTCC
>JAJVSH010000177.1:91730-112194 GCA_021460005.1 Tetramorium alpestre | reverse complement strand
TTAAAATTAGCAAGTAATGCAAAAAGATATATAAAATACATTTACGTAGGAGAATGTCTAATATTTATTTCCACATAGTTGATGTATTATAATCATATAATAAAATAAACTCATATAATAAACGCATGTATTTGCTTCGGCAGTAAATTAATCTTTAAAGTAAAAATTAGTATTTAATTAAAAGGAATAAACTTAAATTAACTACTTTAATTAAATTTAGGAATAAACTTAAACATTGAAACTTAAAACATATATATAATATTATTATAACGCATATCTAGTTGTCACAACATCAGTGCCACATTTTTTTTTATATTTTATAGCCAAAAATGGATTCAGAAAATCTTCAATAAAATAACAATTCCATGTACAACTTTCATTAACAACATAATATTGCATCTCGTCATCATAACTTATAGTATTTAATATCTTGCAAACTAAACATATATTGTATAAAACTGACTAACAGTGAAAAGAGCAGAAAATAAAAATTGTTCTTCGATATTCTCTATCGATATAAAAAAATTATGTACATTAATTTTCTCGGTGTTATCTTGATCATTTACTATATTTAAGCTTAGATTACAATTTTTTGAATACTTAATGTTTTTTTTTTCTTTTGGTAAAATCATAGTAGTACAATTGAAATTAAATTTTTTCACTAAATGTCTCCTGAATTCTCCCCAACCGTTCATTATTCTATTACAGGATTCCTCTTTGCATGTATATACTAAACCACGGCTAACATGACACAAATTTAAATGTAATTTTAAACTATTAACAGTAGGAACAGATAAAGTGCAATCAGGACACCTAGACATCGTGAACCTCTTACCCTATATAAATTAAAAAAATTTAGGAATCAAAGCCTGTACGGAAGGAATATTGTTATCCCACTTTGTGTTAAACTTATAAATAACCTTCTGGATAAGCAGCCAGAAACATTCTGATTGAATGGGATATGATGTATGTAGTGCATGAAAAGCTTTGAACACAGAATCAACCGCATCTTTAGGTGAGCTAACTCGAAAGCGTATTCCAGCGATATGTACATACGAATCTGTGATATGATGTAGATCGTCTCCAACAAGGATCACAAATGGTTGCACAGTTATTTTTTCTTTTGCAACCTTGGTTTCAATAATGTTTACTTCGTCTTCAATAGCATCAGTGGTCTGAACAAATAAAAATGAAGGAAAAAAAATTAATTGTCAAAACTTAATAAATAGTTAATATATAAACACATAATCAAAAGAAACTTTATCTTTTTATTTAGTTAACTGGAAAAACCGAGAATTATTGATAGTTACATAAAAAATTGAGATCAGATCAGATATAAAATTTTTCTAGAACAAAACTGAAGAAATCCTTCTTTGTACACAAAAATATTAAAGAAAATTATAATTTGATTACCTTTACATGACAGATAAAACTGTGCAACATTTCTTGTTTGTTTGCTCTCCATCCTTTAGTTACACGAACACTGTTATAACCAATGGCATCAAATACAGAGCTTAAGAGCACAAATATTTCAGCATCACTGAGAGCTGAAATAGACAAAATAGTCTTCATTAAAAATAATTGAAATTTTACTCATTAAAAGGCTGTATCCTTTGTCAAAAAATCATTTAATCAAAAATGATAAATAAAAAATAAAAAAATTTGAAATTACACTTGCTCTCTTCTATTCCAGCAATAGATCTTAAACGATGAGAGAAAAATTCCCATTCCGTAAAAAGTGATTTTGTTTTGGTCGGATAGAGAGCATCAAAATCTAGTTCAATCTGTAACAAATAGTATAACAAATTGGACATTGAAAGCATAATTGGACATAGAAAGTATAATAATTAATACTTACCAAAGCAAGACCTCCTGGTTGTTTAAGAAAAGGAAATTCTAGAAAATAAGAGGCAACAGTACTTTTAAAAGACTCTTCTTTTTTGCCTTTAACTTTTTGAAGTTTCTCTTCATTTGAGCTATTCTGTAAACTATGCATGCGCAATTCATGTGTAGCTTTCCACTCAAGAGGCACTTTATTACACAACTCTATTCTTTTCGAGAGCCACTTTAAAGAGGCCTGATTTACATCATTTAAAGAAATCTCTGAAATGTGACATGAACAACAAACACAAATTAGAATGTACATAATTTGCAGGCAGTATTTAAGAACTGAGATCTTAGTTCAAATTAGATCTAAGCGTCAAGGATGTCTTTTACCATCTGATGCAGCAACAGAATCATGTACGTTATAACTACTGGTTTTTCGTAGCCCTCCTTTCAATAGTCCTTTCATTAAATTTGTATATTGATTGTAGAGTTTTCCTTTTGGAGCAATCCTTTTAACAGTTTTATTATTAATTTTAATTGCTTTATATCACCGAATATAGTATACTTCCTGAAATCCACAGATAAAATAATTTATAAAATAATAACAGCATTTCTGCTGTATAGCATCAAGCATGTAAAAAAAGATTAACCTTTATTTCAGCTGGAAAATATTCGACAATGTCTTCTGCTAACTCTATAAAACGAGAAGTTGAAATCCTGAGAAAAAGATTTGCGATGAGTGATGGATGATAATGTCCATATATCAGTAATAAAATGTGACAAATATTTTTTGTTAAAAAATAGAGGATTTTAAATTAAATTGAAGATTCAAATTAAATTAAATCAGATTCAAGTCATTAATTTTAGTCACAATTTGTAATTTACGACGTGCAAGTATAAACAATTTTACAAAGAAGATACAAAATATATGGATAAAATATTTGAATTGATAAAAAACTTATATTCAATATTAATATACTTACGTGCTAGAAACATTACCATTCAACTCGTCATTTACCATAAAAGAACACAGCTTATTACTAAAATTCCGAGAAAGTCCTACGGATTTTTTTTCTGCAGGATTCGCTTTATAATTTTCTTTAATTTGTAAGGCAAAGATTTCTCGTCCTTGTACATTCAATACAGCTTCAACTGCCTATAAATGATGTATTTGAAACAAAATATAAATACAAAAAGTAAGACATAAGCTTTATAGTTAAAGAAAAAGCTAAACTAACTAGCAAACTAAAGTTTTTTACATTTTGCTTTTTGCTTTTTTTAGAAGGAGGCTCACTGGGAGAAACAATTTTGTTACACTTTAAATTATGCTCTTTTGATGTCTCCTGGTAGACCACTGAGTCTAATATTAGATTATTTTCATTATCCAAATCATAAGATGCGTTTTCAATATGAAGATCCAGTATATTTATGTCTTCGTTTTTCTCTAATTGCGAAATTTCTGAAATACTGGATTCCAAAATTGGACTAGCAGTATTATTTTCTTTCAAGATTAATTCTTGTTGATGTTCAGTGCTTGATGATAACTCCTAAATAGAAAGATCATACATCTGATATTTGTACTTTGTAATATTAAAATATAAAATAAAAGAAATTATTGTGAAAATAATAAACTCATCGCATCTAATGAACATAAATGACTAATTTCATATATATAGGTTAAGATTTTATAATCTAATAGTAAGTTTAAACAAATATACAAATTTAATACTTGGAACTCTTTTAATTCTTTGTTTAAGTTGTCCAACTTTTTAAAAAATTTTGCACGTTGTCCAATAGTCGATATAATCGGTCGAAGTAATGTATCATTTAGCAAAAGAAATGCCTCAAAGTCAATCTCCTGTTCTAAAAAGAGCCATAATGCATTACAGTAATAAAATCTAATCTTAATACAGCATAAGTTTGCAATTCAAAGAGATCTTATTTAAGAGAAAGAGCCTCACACTCTCTCTACATAAATCATTTCATATGAGCCAACCATTCAATATCAGCCAACATATTTAAAGTAATATGTATGGATATCACTTTAAATATGTTGGCTCATATTGAATAGTTTGGCTCATATGGAATAATTTATGTAGAGAGTATGATTTATATATCGGTATTTATATATAGTATATGTTTTCCTCGGATTTTTCCAAGACGTTAGGAGACATAATTTTCAAGATTAAAACTTATAAAGTTAGAAATATACATATAAGAATGTTTTGAAGAGTCTTAACTTTATAAGTTTTAATCATGAAAATCATGTTTCCTAACCTGTTGGAAAAATCCGAGGAAAACATACACTACACATGTACATGATACATCTCTTTATACTTACTTCGAAATTCGTCGATGTATTTTTCAAAATTCCATTCTTCTAAATATTTTATGGTTTCACTGTCCATTTTATAACGTCGATATTAACTACATTATAAGTAAGACGGAAAAGAAACCGTCTAAGCGAGAAACATGAATATCGCGGCACACGGGCACCACACGTCTAGAGAAAATTACCAAACTATCTAGATACCTCTGATCAAATGTCTCTGTACCGACTACTATGACGCGTTAAGGCGCCATTATCTGAATTTTGGATGTGTGAACCACATATCGCGTATAAGTTCACTACGCTCCGTCTCACAAAACGAATATAGTTTCAATCACCAAAAAATTTCTCTCAGTGTAGTAAATATTATTTTCATCATTATTTTCGTATTAATAATGTTACTTGTAACTTCGTAACTTCACAATAACATATGATATTATGTCATTATTATTAGTATTATTATAACGTTACAATAATACCAATAATTATATATTATTATTATTATTGTTATTAAGTTAAGTTACATATACATATATTTGTATATATTATATGTACATACAGGGTGTCTCAGAATTGTGGTATAAATTTTTGTGAGCAGGTAGAGCGGACGAAACTGAGTCGAAAAGTCCTCTACTATTTTGCAATTTTCGCAATAGTTAACGAGATATTAATGATTAAAAATCGCCGTATTAGCCCGGCCCTCCGCCAAGTACAAGCGCGCGGCGAGATATGATCGCCCAGTGTCATTGTTACCAAGATCGCGAGGAGTTATTTTCTACAAATGCCAAAAAAACAGGGGGACAATCGCTGCTAAAAACCGCCGCTTTTAGGCATTTGCCGCGTGTAGTAAACAACTTGGTAGGCCGAACTAATACGGCCATTTTTAATCATTAATATCTCATTAACTATTGCGAAAATTGCAAAATGGTAAAGGAATTGCAAAGAGGACTTTTCGACTCAGTTTCGTCCGCTCTACCTGCTCACGAAAATTTATGCCACAATTCTGGGACACCCATGTATATAATATATACCCACCCTGTATATAATATATAAAATATGATATTGTGTAACATTTTTATAAACCTACAATACAAACAGATATAATATCATATATGAATAATTTTCTTTTTTCATTCACATTGCACATACGCAATTTACATTATATAATGTATACATTGTATACTATACAAAAAGTTAAAGAAAAAATATGTTAAATGATTAAAAATAAATATAATAAACTTATAAAAATGAAAATATTTTCTTTTACATAATAATATTCTTACAAACTATCATAATAGTGATAATTTATTGAATACTGATATTTTACTGAAAATACAATTATTACAAACTAATATAAATATAAGATGACTTAAGTACAATAAAATAAATGAAATAATGGAAATAACTGAAAAACTAAAGAAGCGAATGAATTAATGGAAATGAAACCCAACATTTTCGAGATTTTTTATAATACGGAAATATTATACATTTTGCTGTTATTAAATCTATTGGCCAAATCTCATTTACATCCGAAATTGCATGACTAATAAAAATTTTTAATTTTTTAGAATCAAAAGGATATTTGTATAATGATTCATAATCTACAAATCTGTTACCGATAAAAAATATATTATTTTTCAATTTAATTATATTCAAAATTTTTATTAAGATATCGCTTTTAATTAAACAATAACAATCAGCATTTGAATCAATAGAAAAAAACTACATGATGGAAACTTAATTTTTTATATTGTTCAAAATGCATATGTAAAATAGAAGTGTGTAGTGGGCCTAAATTGTGACTGTAATTTAGTTCTACTTGTGAATTACATTTAATTTTATTTAACGAAGAACTATAACTTTCTATTAAACCTCTACAGTAATGGATTAATAGGAGTTTTTACATATGTTTTTAATTTACCAAAATAACTTTTGAGAGGAAATGTAGAAAATGCATCTAAAGGACCGAAATTCGACATCATCAGTTAAATGATTTAATAGATGAACACTGTATATTAAAAATTGCTTACCACAAATTTGTTGTGAATGTTGAATAAATGTTATTAAAATTTTCTTAGCATATTAGCATATATTTTAAAGAAAATTCTGAAATATGTTTATCAGATATCAATATAGAAATTCCAAAACATGAAAAAGTAGAAAATGTTCATAAATTGCTACATCAACATTATCTTTAAGTACAATTGGTCCTAAATACAATAAAAATGTTCTGAATTCTGTTTCCATCGAGCTAGTTTTTCTAATCCCCGTGATTTTCTATGAATTTCTAAAGGAATATAAGCTTTTAATTGTTGTAAATGTTTGGATATTTGTTTAAATGAATGGCCATTTAATTTTACTGGTAACAATCGACTACTAATCCTAATCTAGGACTAATCATGTATTAAGTAATTTCCTCATAATGCCTAAACATACATTATGTAAGTAATCAATAGGAAAACATCTTATCAAATCTATTGATAATTTAGTTAATGAAGAAATGATAATCTTCATCTGATTGCAAACGAAATGAAGAATCTGTTCTTTTAATAGCTTTTATATTTGAAAAAATTATGCGGCCATTTATATGTTCGCCATGTACGATACATTTATCATGTGCTGAGTATCCTGTGTGCGACTTTACACATTATAAATATGCTCATGCAGGAGCATCACAGACAAAACTATGTAATACAACTTTGTACTTCTTTGCATTAACGTTTATGCCATTTTCTATGAAATATTCGACTTCACTGATAAAATTTTCTAAAAAGATATCTAAAGAATCAGGTTTTGAAGTACCACAAAATATTCCTATTGGAAACGGGCTACTGTCTAAATTTCTTAATAAACATAGAATCGGTCACAATTGTATATTGCAACTATTGAAAAGTGGTAAACCATCGATGTTTATTTGTAATTGAATATCTTGGCAATTAAATGAATAATCATTTTCAGCTACCACTCTTTTCAAACTTGTTAACAGTCCAAAATGACAGTATTCTGCATTATTGAGCTTTTTTGTTTTTAGATTTAAAGGAGTATTTAATAAAGTTTTACTGCTTAGCGGCAATTCCGGATGAAAAGGTTGTAACAAGTGCAGCAGTTCTGTTACACGAATATGTGGTACATTTCCATTGACAGCCCATTCTCGATATTTATCCATTATATTTTTATCAGAAATATCATTGATATTATAAGAAAGACCATTGTCACTATTAAAAAGATTATCATTTCCAGTGTTTAAAAATAATTCTTTATTACAATCGGCAATTTCAATTAACTGCCAAGGAGATGGCACGAAGTGTAAAATGAGTTATGAATTGAGACATAGCTCATTTTAAAGAGGATGTCGAATACATAAACCCGGTAAAGGGATTAGAGTGAATGAGCCCTGCATGCTGAGAAATTTGCATCCAAAGTTAGGCATCCGGCTGACTGTAAGGTAAGTTCAGAAACAAACCTCTAATAGCATGAAGCGCAGTGACTGAGCTGACTGAGACGCTCGCGTATGCTTTTTGTCCGCGGCTGGCTCGAGTTCGAGTCAAGTCGCAATCTAATTTTTTTTTTCATTTGTTTCTTACAATTTTAATAAAGTTTTGTGTAAACTATTTTTTGGAATAAATTATAATAATGAAGCAACCTTTTATATATAAAAAATATGGAATATATTGGAATATGGAATATATGGATATGGGATAATAAACAAAAAATATTATGTTATACGTCATATAATTATAAAATAAAGTAGTTAATACATTGTCAGTATAATAAACACAATACATAGTTACAGGGATGGGAAAGTTACTTTTTAAAGTAACTAGTTACCATTACTAGTTATTGGGTCAAAAAAATAACTAGTTATTAGTTACTGATTACCGTTATTAGTTATTGATTTTTAGAAATAACGCGTTACCGTTATCGTTACTTATAAAATAACGTTACCTTACCTTACCTTTTTTCGTTACTTTTTTAATTTTAATATTAAAACGGTAGATCGAACTAAATAAAAAAAATAATTTTTGTAATATATTCTATTAGCAATTTCGTGGAAGGCAACACAATGAAACGAATGTGCTCAGTGTGTACAGTGAAAGTAATGTTTATTGTATGATTCTGTCACACAAGAAATACTTAAAGCGTACTGACAACAGAACTCAAAATACTGGTAGTGAATGCAAACGTATCGCGTATACATACACACAACGAATGACGGACAGACAACTAGAGTCAAAACTCATAGAGAGTGAAGGCACAAGTGTAAAAACAAAGAGAACAAATATAATAGAGAAGTATCGTTAGTAAAAGGATCGCAATTAGAATAGCGTCAACACGCCCCCTCGATCCGATGACCAATCGATCTTCATTCCTCGACTGTTTCGGCCAGTCCAAGTAGCGTCAGGCACTTTCGCCTTTTGCACTTCACTCCTTGTTTAGGAGCAGGAACTCCTTTTGTACATCCGACGCATATCTTCGGTTGAAGTGTATTCGATTTTCAGGAATCCGCGACCCAGAACTTCGCGGACGAAGTGATGCCGCACATCTATGTGTTTAATGCGGCTGTGGTATACCAGATTTTCAGCTATCTTTCGTGCTCCGTTATTGAATCGCAGAAAATTACCATTTTGTGATCTCCGGTATATCCTAGCTCCTTAAGGAAACTGTGCAAGTAGGCAGCCTGTTTTGCAGCTTCAGTGAGCGCCATATACTCGGCCTCGGTTGACGACAGGGCCACGGTCCTCTGCTTTCGGGATTCCCAACTCACAGGATTTCCTCTCAAAATGAAGGCGTAACCAGTGTATGATCTTCGGTCTATCGTGCAATTGGTCAGCGTCGGCGTAGCATCTCATGTAACCGCCTGTTTTTTGGTATTTCAGACTAATGTTCGACGAGCCCTTGAGGTAGCGAAGCACACGTTTCGCAGCAGTCCAGTGAGTAGCATTGTAGCAGGATCCAAATTGGCTGAGGTAACTTACGGCGTACGATATATCTGGTCTCGTACAGGTGCTGACATACAACAGAACTCCAACTAGCTCTCGATATGGGAATTCTTCAGATGTGCCTTGTCGGGTGTCAATTTAACGTTTAGATCTAAGGGGGTAGATACCGGATTGGCATCAGATATCCCAAATCTTTTCAGTGTCTCGAATGTATCTTTTCTGCGTCATTGCGATTCCGGATTCATCTTGGGTGAACTCGATGCCAAGACAGTACTTTACGGGCCCGAGACATTTCACTTCCAGATGGTTGGATAAGAATTGTTTCAAATTGCGAATCTCAGACTCGTTCTGCGAGGCAATCAGAATATCAGCCACGTAAGTTGAGATAATCAATAAATTTCGCTCCTGTCCCTTGATGAATACGCATGGATCGGCAGTAGACTTTACAGCGCCGAATTTCTTTAAGATCTCGCATAACCGATTGTTCCAGCAACGTCCGGCCTGTCGCAAGCCGTACAGTGCTTTGTTTAGACGGCATACCTTGTTTCCGGTCTGTAATTCTCGAAGCATACACCTAACTTCTTTTCCAATGTCGCTGTGTTTAGATTCACTTTTGACTAGCATTTCTAAGACCTTCTTGCAGATGATTAGGTACTTCCATGAGAATCTTTTCATTTAACTTTCCGTTTAAATACGCGGTGGTTACGTCTAACTGTTCGACAATCATCCCCCTCTCCGCGGCTAGAGCCATCATGATTCGAATGAATTCGATACGTGATACCGGTGCAAATGTATCATCGAAGTCTACGCCGGGGCGTTGAGCAAATCCTTTTGCGACCACGCGAGCCTTTCGACGTTCCAAGGTCCCATCCTCCTTGTACTTATTTCGCAACACGATGCTGCTTCCGATGATCGCTCCTTGTTCGGGTCGATCGACGAGTTGCCAAGTCTCGTGTTTTAGTAAAGATTTTACCTCATTTGCGATCGCTTCGCGCCATTCTTCCCCATCTAATCCTCGAATTGCTTCCTCGATGGGAATTTCCGCTAGACTTGCTGCTTCTTAATGATTTGCTTCCGGGTCGGTGTAATGAAACAGTTTTCGGGGTCTCCCTCTGAGTCCAGTACGCATCAAACGAGGCCGTCCACGTCATCGTATTCGTGGCGTTTGTTCTATCGCGTCCTCGTCGTTGTCGGAATCGACTTCTGTATCTTCGCCGTTGGAAGCGCGAGTGGGCTCCTCGCTTGTCTCGTGAGTTGCTGTATCTTCTAATCGAAGTTCTACGTCAGTGTATTCGGGTTCCTTTGTCGAAACTGGCTCCATTGGATTGACGGTGCTTTCTGCTTGAACATCAAGGTTACGTTTTACTCCGATGAATTTTACGTCTCTTGCTATCTCGACTCGCTTCTCGTCGGGTAGCCACACTCGGTATCCTTTTGATGTTTCCGAATAGCCGATAAAAATCCCCTCTCTTGATCGCGATTCAAATTTTCCTTTGTTCGGTTTTTGCGTTAAGATTTGCACTTTACATTTCTTTACATTTTAAATTCTTGAAAGTGACTCACGTTTGGAATCTTGTTTCTCCACGTTTCGTGAGGCATTCTTCCGTTGAGGTGGCTCGTGGGGCATCGATTCCGAATGTAGTTAGCCGCGTTTACGGCTTCAGCCCAAAAACTTGCCGATAGCGACGACTGCAGCAGCAAACAGCGCGCCATATCCAACAGCGTTCGGTTCTTCCTCTCGGCGACCCCGTTCTGCTCCGGAGTGTGAGGAATTGTGAGCCTTCGTCCGATTCCATTCTCTCTTAAGAATGTATCGAATTCTTTGTTCAGATATTCTCCGCCGTTGTCAGATACTTTATTCGTTTGCCGGTTTGGTTCTCGACGAAAACTTTAAAATCCTTGAATGTCTGAAGAGTCTCGCTTTTGTTTTTCAGAAAACGGATCTCACATCATCTTGAGGCATCGTCGATGAACGTAATAAAATATCTGGATCCTCCGATCGATGCGTTATGCATCGGGTCACATATGTCGGAATGCACAATTTCGAGTATCTCAATTTTCCTTTGTGATTCCTTCGGAAATGGTAATCGGGTCATTTTTCCTTTCGTGCAGACTTCACAGAAAATTTCTTCTCGATGCTCTTCGAGTTTCAGTCCGGTTACAACTCCATCCTTGTAGCATTTTTTGAAGTCTCGATAATTTAGATGGCCCATTTTTTGATGCCAGCTTTCGTTCAATGACGGTTTCTTATTCGCTTCACTAATCTAACCGACGTCAGCGTGTGCTTTGTGAGAAGTCGTTTTTAGACAATATAGTCCACTGCGGTCACGATTAGCTTTTATCACCGGCTTTCCTTTCTTGTCGACCACGGTAGCGCGACTGTTTTTGAAGATGATTTTAAATCCTTTGTCGCAGATTTTTCCGACAGACAAAAGGTTGGTCCGCAGCTTTGGAACAGTGCTTCGCTTAATTTTACGCGTCTTTTCGTACCGTCGTTGTCAGGGTTATCGATCCACTTCCTTCGATATTTATTGACGCATCACTGGCAAGGTTTATTTTTCCGCCCGAGGATTTCACGGATTTCTTCAAATTCTTCCTTGCCGCCGCACATGTGCGCCGTGCAACCGCTATCTATGCACCATGCTTTGTAAGATTCTTCGTTCTTCACGCGTAGTGCTTCTTCAACTGTTCTTCGTACAGTTGTTTTGTCCATGACTGCGGTTTCGTCCACGACTGCGCACAGACTAACAGATTCATCTGTGGTATTGGCGTTATCCGAATCCTTTATGATCCCCTTGCATTCAGCGGTTTTGTGTCCTACCTTATGACACCTATGACATTTATATTTAAATACCGCATTCTTCGTTTTTAGTTTAGAGTCTTTCTTCGATTCGTTTTCGGTTTTCTTCATGGCGCATTTGTTCTTGCTGTATCGTTTCTTAGCAAACATTGCGCTCGTCTTGTTCTTGTGACCTTGATGCTTCCGTGCATCATCTTCTTCCAATATCTTGACACGAAGAGCTTCTGGCATGGGTAGCGTATATGATTCGATGGCGCATCTAAAATTTTCGAAGGACGAAGGTAGGCTGTGCAACAGCATCACGGATAATAAATCCGGATTGATTTCCACCTCCATTTCATTGAGCCTGTCGACTGTGTCGAAAAAGTTCTCCAGATGCTCACGCACATCACTGCCCTCCTGCATGTGGCGATAAGTTAATTGTTTAATTAACGTCGTGCCGGACCTGAGGACTGATAAAAAGATTGCAATTTTTGCCATAACTCGCGAGAAGTATTACAATCTTTTACTTGCTTTAATTCGGAAGGCTTTATTGAGAAAATAATGTCAGCCTTTGCCTTACTGTCTTCGACTTCCAATTTTCGCGCCTGTTCCGTCGAACTTGTATCCGCGGCGTTTATCTCAGGTTTCGTCTTACGTCCGGTCACGTATTCCCATGTTTCGTTCTTGAAACTTTTTGATGAGTAATGCCTGCATCTGGATCTTCCAGGTATCGTAATTGTCTCGGTTGAGCTCATTCGCACCGTATTCGTCGAAGCCATCGTAATTTCTTTTTCGTTGCGTGACGTTCTAATCTGTGCCTGCGCTCATAACCTATTAGCGATTTCGTGGAAGGCAACACAATGAAACGAATGTGCTCAGTGTGTACAGTGAAAGTAATGTTTATTGTATGATTCTGTCACACAAGAAATACTTAAAGCGTACTGACAACAGAACTCAAAATACTGATAGTGAATGCAAACGTATCGCGTATATATACACACAACGAATGATGGACAGACAACTAGAGTCAAAACTCATAGAGAGTGAAGTGCAGAAGGCACAAGTGCAAAAACAAAGAGAACAAATATAATAGAGAAGTATCGTTAGTAAAAGGATCGCAATTAGAATAACATCAACATATTTACTGAGATATTAATAAAAATAAATATTTTAAATTTTCAAAATTTTAAGAAATAAAAGATTTTAAATTACTTAAAATGCAAATTTAAAAATTTGGTTTTTATCAAATTTATACAGAGTGTTTGAAACAAAAGGTCTCACACGAAAGTTGGTGGTAGATCGGGTCAAACCGAAAAGAAAAGTCCTATATCATTTTACAAAATTCGCAATAATTATTGAGTTATTAATTGTTAAAAATCGGAAGAAGGAATAGACAGCGCGGTGCGAGAGACGTGAGAGCGGCAATGGTGCGGCAATGGCAGCAGAAGCAGCGAGCCCCCGTTCACGTCTCCCGCACCGCGCTGCCTATCCCTTCTCCCGATTTTTAACAATTAATAACTCAATAACTATTGCGAATTTTGTAAAATGATACATGACTTTTCTTCTCGGTTTGACCCGATCTACCACCAACTTTCGTATGAGATCTTTTGTTTCAAACACCCTGTATATTTTGGACTTTTAATGCATGAGATATTTGTTATTTTTTGAATAGATTACAAAAAAAACTAAAAAACATTATAAATAAATTAATGGATTGTCATTTATTATTTACAGCCATTCAGCAAGATTGAAATGAAAAGTAACTTATTAATTCATTTATAAGTTACAGACTAAAATATACTTATGGTATAAAACATTACTTTATAATTTTTTACGTAATAATTTTTAACTTATAAAACTACAAGGATAGTCTGGATTAGGAATTAATATTATTATAGAATTATTTAAATCACGAAATACAAATTTATTTTATCAATTAATATTTTGCAACATATACTTAATTTATTTTATCGATATTTTTTATTAATAGGAGTTGATACTCCATAATATCATCATTCAAATGACCTCTAGAAGGTGAAAGTACAGTGTTACCTATACTAAACAGTCTTTCGACTGAAGCGCTACTCGGTAAGCCGTGTTAAATTTGATAAACTGCTTTTTTAATTTGGGGAAGTCTTGTAACAATTCAATATCAGTTCGCTTTGATTTTAAAAATCGATTCAATTCTTCTTCTCCGGACTCTAAAGTTGATTTCGATTACCGTTGAAATGTAAAAAAAATCGTCATATTCATCATTTTTATTTAAATTAGGAGAATTTTCACTTGAAGAAATGCCCAATAAATCTTCTAAATAAGTTTCAGCTAGTTTCTTCCTTTCTCCTTGTAGCCAGTTTAACTTAAATTTGGGGTGTAGACAACTTGCGATTAATAAATCTTTGTTGTTGAATGTTGTACAAAATCTGAAATTTAAAATAACATGTTTGTTTATATTTTTACAATGCAAATACCGTATGTATACTTTTTTAGTCTTTAACTTATAAATGAATTAACGAATTACCCTTTCTCCAAACCTTGTTGAATAGCTGTAAGTAATGCATGGCAATCCGTCAATTTATCTGTATTACTTTCCAATTTATCTTGTAAGCTGTTTAAGACAGGTAATAGATATCCCATGTACATTCCGATATCCCTCTGTAAAATGTCTAACGCCTTTGCCAAAGTTTCCATTACCTAAAAGAATATAAAAGAAAGACAAAAAGATACGAATACATTTTTTATCTTTTATATATGTAATTTACATGTAATTTATTTTGTTAAGCTGTATTACATATGTATATAACTTACAATGACAATATTCATTTAAAAATTTGATTTCAGTTTCTGTCAATCGTTGTAGACTACAGTAATCTAAACACTGATTTATTTTCTCTGAGCCGTCTTTCATAAGAGTCACTAGTTGATACACCGAATCAAACATTGAATTCCATCTATTATAATAAATAAATAAAAATTATTCTCAAGTATTGTTCTCCCCTCTCTCTGTTTTATAAAATAATAATTTTTATAAAATATTAAAAAATATAGTATTCCATTTTAATTTAAACACGATAATCTTAAAAACAAATAAAAAATAATTAAAATAAACAAAAATATTTTTACCTGGTAATAACAGGAGTTTTTAAATAAACGCCACAAATTTCTTTTATTTTATCAGCCACTTGAGTAAACTGATTCTGCTTGTTCCACAACTTAAACAATTTAGCGAATGTTACTCTGTATGTTTTTTTTTGTATACGGCATCTTTATCCAAAGCTTTCTCGGAATCTTTGGCAGCTATAAGGTTAAGTGTATGCCTAACACATCTATGATGTGGTGGAAGAGTAATAAACTCTCCTACATCTGAATCTGTTACGTCATCTGTGACTAACAAATCACTTAAACTATGGAATTCCATCTCTTCTTCATCTTCCTTTCCAAAATCTCTAGAAAATTTAAAAATTTTTATTTATTAAAAAGTTTAATACGCTTTTAATTATAATACATTTTAAATTATGCAAAAAATAGTGTATAATATAAAAAATATTAATTTACCGGAATGCTTTAACGAAATTAGTCCCATTGTCCGTTGTCGTACAACATACTTTACTTTGTATGTGGTATTCATAAAACAAGGCATTAATAGTTTTTGCTAGGATATCGAATGTATGCTTTCCTTTTATTCTACGACAAGCCAGAGTGCCTGATTTCCTTTTTAATGTATCTTTATTAATCCAATGTACGGTTATTCCTAAATAACTTCTATGAAAAGAAGAAAAATTTTATTTAATTATAATAAGATATTAAATACAACATACATGAATTTATAAAAAACAAAATATTAATATAAGAATAACTATATATATTTACCTTTTCGCTTTACTCCATAAGTCTGCTGTAGTTAAGACCGTTTCTAATTCACTCAATTGGTTTTCTAAAGTACTTTTCATATTAGAATATGATTGACAAAGTTTTTCTCTCAATGTTTTCTTGCACATTATTCGAATTGTTGAAGGAAGTTCCATTTTAACTAAATCAACAAATGCAGGACTTTCTACAACTGCAAGAGGCTGAACATTTTCAATAACGAATCGCAATATAGCGTTATCTAATTTCTTTTGAGTAATTCCAACTGTTTCAGAACCCCATTTTTCTAATCCACATTGTTTCTTTATAACATTGTTATTGTTAGAGATCTCTTCGTATTTACGTTTATTTGTGAGTTTAGATTTGATGTCCTCTAATTTTTTTAGATAACATGGGTGTTTTGCCTATTAATTGAATATTTATAAAAATAATATAATATTTATGTAGTGTTAAAAAATGTATTAATATTTAACCCTTCAGTAGGCGCGTGGGGTATATTTTATACCCCAGACTTTTTTTCTACATTTCACATAAGCGTTCTGGACGCATTTGAGTATAGAATCTATTATTAACAAGAAAACATGAAAATTAAAAGTCCGGTTTGTTTATATATTTTAAGGTATATGCAATAATATATAATATTAAACAAAAAAATGAAAAATAATTAGTTTATTATTTGTAATATAAATAATATAATATATATAATACACCCCACGCGCTTCTTACGTTTTAAATTTTGATGCGCCCATTGGAGGATTAACAAATCATAGGAGTAATAAAATAATACGTTATAAAAAATTATTTTACTGAGTAAAAGTTTATTACTCAGTAATTAAAAAAATTTGTTAAACATACATAAATATAGAAAAAGCGTATTTAAAAAAAAATTGTCTACCTTATTATAATAGAATGTTATAATAAAAGAGATATAATATAAATATTAAAA
The DNA here is from genome assembly GCA_021460005.1 of Tetramorium alpestre. Lineage (NCBI taxonomy): Eukaryota > Metazoa > Arthropoda > Insecta > Hymenoptera > Formicidae > Tetramorium > Tetramorium alpestre. Next base: position 95,506 of record JAJVSH010000177.1, on the reverse strand, counting down.
CTAGCAAGTTATAATAAAGAGAATATTAAAACTAACAAATTACATTAAAGATAATATTAAAACTAGCAAAATTTGTTATATTAATATTTGTTCAAATTAAATAAAAAAATTTAGACAAGTAACTTTTTCTTCTACAGTGAAAAACAAAGTGATAAACAAATCAAAATTTGTTCATGTTAAAAAAGAGAATATTAATTCATTAATTAAAAAATTGATAACCTAATCATGCTTTTGTATATGTACTATTCTTACGTTGCACATTTCATTTCGTATAAAATATATGGTAGAAATGTGTAAATTTCTTGAAATCTAAAAAAAATTAATAAAAAATAAATTTTCTATTTTTCTTATAATTTTATTATTTTATCAATAAACTTAAAAATACAACTTAAATTATTTATGTAATTATATTAACGTAGTTTTATTATATATTATGTTTTGATTACAAAATTAAAAAAAAAATTGTAAATAAAAATATAAAATTATAAAAACCATGGATTACGAAATATTTTATATTGTTACAGAATTTTGCCTATTTTATTTTGAAAAAAATCAGTAAAATATTTTTCAATAATCTTAATATCTTTTTTATATAAAATGAGGTAAATAAATTAGTGTAAAAAAACGTAGTTTCAATAATTAAAAAACATTATGTATTATTTTTTCTTAAATCATTTTTAAATGTATGCAGGCATTACATTAAAAGTATTATTATTATTATGATAATGTCATTATTAATTTTATTACATTTAAAAATTAAGATATAATATATATAAATTTAGAGAAAAAAATTATAAAAATTGGATTTTGCAATTAAACGTAATACAGATAATATACAAATTGTGTATTATCTGTATACGGTGAATGCGGATTTCAATTTTAAAAAAAAGCTTTGTTTTCTCAGATTCAGTGTCGATAACACAAAACGAATCTCAGAACGCATATTTTAAAAATATATTAAGGATGTATCGAAGGTATATCAATCTTAGATAAAAGTACATGAAATTTGAAATACTTGAATATCTATGCCTTACGCATAGAAAATTTAGATGTAAAGAACTCGAACTATAATTGAAGTCTTATTTTTAGTCAGTTGATTTATTTCTTTAAAACGATATAGTGAAGATAATTGAAAGTTGGTAAATTTTATATAGTAAAATTTTATCTATTCGTATATTAGATGTACAAAAAAATTGAAAACATTGGTACCATTTCTTCAATTTTGTATAATAATTCCTAGTAGTATCCTAAAGTATCTGGTTGTTCTTGCGCTCCGGAGAGAAGTAATGATGGGAAAAAGGTCTTCGTTTTATTTCTTAGAAAGTTTGATGGATGCGGTTGAAAGATTCCTTGTTTGAATTCTTTGGTCGCCCTGAAAAGGGCGGACCTCGTTAGGAAAGAAAACGACTACTGGGGTTCGAAAAGACCCGCTGGTGGAGAGTCGGTCCCAAAAAGTTCATGGAAGAGCTGCCTTTGATGTAGGTTTAAGCGAATCTCTCTTCCGTCCTGGGGTTCTGGGAAGTCCAGTAGGTGTTGCTGGAAGCGGAGATCCTGGTCAGGAATGCAGCTTTTGTCGGCAGTTGGAGCAGAGAGCCGCCGAGGGAGAAGTTTGCGCTTCTTCTTCTCGCAATGCGAAGGGAGTAGGTATTTCTCCCTGTAGGCGGAGAGCGTACTTCCAAAAGCCGCGAACTTCCTTCCTGTCGATAGGCACTAACTTCCACGGAAGGAAAGTTGTGCCTGGATCGAAATCGGGTGGTGAAAGGTGCCGATGATCCTTGCAGGCCTTGGATGTTGGCTTCAAAATTGAGGGAGGCAGGGCAGTTTAATTTCATACGTATTCCTTGCCCCAGTCCTCCGTTCTCGTCGTCGTGGCACTTTGCTTTGTAGATAGGAGGAAGGCCCGGATGGGCTCGCTTTCTCAAGCCAAAAAGCAGAACTAAATTAATAGTACACTTTTAGAGCGAATCGGAAGGCCTAGAGCTCGCTCCTCAGAAGAGGAGGCTCGGTGAGGCTCGCTTCCGTCGAAGGCCCGTGGGGCTCACAACCTAGAAAGGCCTGGGGCTCACTTCTCGAGAGAAGGCCCAGAGGCTCACTTTCTTTGTTGGCACGTGGAGCTCATTTCGTCGCAATAGCTTTCTGAGAACACTCGGAGAGGCCCTGTAACAACGAAAAAAGGGAGCTCACTCTCGCAGAGCGCGGTCAGAAAGAGTGGCCAAACGCTCCGCTGTAAGTCTCTTTATATAGGTTGATGTTGCGATTTACTCTCGAGAAACTCTAGATGCTGGCCGCCGCGTAGTGGCGGCGTCTCGTACTTCTCGCATTGCACTTGCATGCGAGTTGACCGTAGCGTGGCCGGCTGTAGCGCCCGTACTGCATGTGAGCACGTGGTGTTATTGCCACTCGAGCAGTAGCGTTACGACGGACCGACCGTATGATCGCCGTCTGCGTGGGATGCGTGAGGCCTCACGCATCCCCCCCAATGAGAATCGACGGCATAAGTATATGCAACGTCGCCGCGGGAGAATTCCCTTTTGTTTGTTACGACGGACCGATCGTATGATCGCCGTCTGAGAGAAGCTGACGGCATTATTAAATGCAGCGTCGCCTTAAGAGTTTTCGTAACAAATATTTTTATCCTTCAAAACCGTCTCCTTCCATAAGAATATATATAAAATCAATAAAATTGAAATCGTTATTACTCAGAAACTATTTAGTGGATTTGTTTAAAGTTTTTTTTGCAACACATCAGGAAAGCTAAAAGAACAAACTCACACATTTTTATCGACTTGGTACTATTTCAAAGATAGTTCCGATACATCCTTAAAAACATATTGATATAATTATTAATATAAAAAACTGAAACTTACATTTATGTGTTTCTTCAGGTTGGCTTTTATTCGCGTTAATAATTTTTCTACCCAAGCATAATTTGCATGTAAATGCAAAATTTCTTTCGTTACTCAGCTTGGATTCAAAAACAAAAATTTCTGCATAAGCCAGGGTCCTTTACTGACTATTTCATCTGTTTTATTCATCTGAGACGTACTTACTTCTTTATTATATTCTCAGTCATTATATTTTCAGACATACTTTTAGACAAAATTGAATAATCAATTATAAGAGGCGATTGTCCTGAAACAAGATAAGAGAAATAACAGTGTTTTAAGTCAACATGATTGGTAAATTTTTTTACCAATGGAAGAGAAAAGTAGACAGCTCTGGTTTATCATATTATTGTAAAGTATTGGCTCAGACTTACTCAGTAGTAGAAAAAGATGGAATAACACGACGATCAAGCTGAGGGCAGCGCGAGATCTCTTTGGTTTCAACCAGTTTTGAAAAATCATTCCCTAAATGATGCTGTACGTTACTAAATATTCGGCAATTTCACATGATTAATGCACGTGATCGGCACGCTTGACATTGTTCACTTATCATATACATTATGCGATAAACGATCGTAGAGCAACTGATGCCGTACTACTTACTAAATATTCGGTAATTGCACACGGTTATTACACGTGATCGGCACACTTGATATTGTTCACTTATCATAGACGTTACGCGACGAACGGTCGCAGGGCAACTGATGCCGTACGTTACTAAATATTCAGCAANTGATCGGCACACTTGATATTGTTCACTTATCATAGACGTTACGCGACGAACGGTCGCAGGGCAACTGATGCCGTACGTTACTAAATATTCAGCAATTGCACACGGTTAATGCACGTAATTAGCACGCTTGATATTGTTCACTTATCATATACGTTACG
>JAJVSH010000177.1:71741-91271 GCA_021460005.1 Tetramorium alpestre | reverse complement strand
GCAACTGAGAGCAATTGATGTCGTACATTCACGTACGTTACTAAATATTCGGCACGTAAGCACTGCCCAGCATTGCCGAAGTGACATAGAACCCAAGGCGCCACCACGTAACTCAGCTCAACCAATAGATTGAGGTTATCGATCTAGGATCACTAGATAATGCGCGGGCGCAGCGCGCGAGAGAACAGATGGCTGGTATTACAAGCGATTGGCTGCGGGATAAAAAATTTCTAGAGACTCGAGAAATTTTCTATCCAGCCAATCGCTACGCCCGACAATGTCGTTTCCGGATGCATGTAATATCAGTCTCAATGAGAGAAGAGATCAACGGCGGTGACACAAAATATGAATATCGGTCGATGATTGAAAAATCAATATACGAAAATATAAATATAAATTTGAAATATTAAAAAGTAACGACAAAAGGAACTGTTAAATTCGTTACCGTTACTCAAAAAATGTAACTACGTTACCGTTACAGTTACAGAAAAAAGAAAATAACGTCGTTATTAATTCGTCACCAAAAAAAAAATAACTGTAACGGTAACGGCGTTACAAGTAAGCGTTACTTCTCATCCCTGCGCAGTTAATACATAGTCAATAAATAATCAGTTATGTAAAATGAAAAAAATAATAAATGTAGTCAGTAGATAAAAAGTAAATGTGTCTATACGAATAATCAAAGTAATAAAAATATAAATAGTTATTAAAAATACATAGAGTAACTTGTATTCATGTCTTGTCAGTTATTTGTTATAAATATCAGAATATATAAAAGATTGCTTCATTATTACAATTTATTTCAAAAAATAGTTTACACAAAACTTTATTAAAATTGTAAGAAACAAATGAAAAAAAAAATTAGATTGCGACTTAACTCGAACTTGAGCCAGCCGCGGACAAAAAGCATACGCGAGCGCTCAGTCCCCTCAGCCACTGCGCTTCATGCTATTAGAAGTTATGTTTCTGAACTTACCTTACAGTCAGCTGGATGCCCAACTTTGGATGCAAATTTCTCAGCATCCAGGACCCATTCACTCTAATCCCTTTACCGGGTTTATGTACTCGACACCCTCTTTAAAATGAGCTATGTCTCAATTCATAATTCATTTTACATTTCGTGCCATCTCCTTGTGAGTATCATAATTATTATCAGGTAAATCATTAGTATCAAGTGTCATTAAAGTTTTCATAAAAATATTTAAAATTAAAATCAGTCTTACAAGGAGAGGGCGCGAGGACCGGGAAACGGATTGGAATGAAACTTAGTTTCATGAAAGTCTTTCACCAACACATTATTGTGGTGAAACGATAGGGCGCACTTCTCAGCCGTTTTCGAGAAAAACGACTTGAAAATAAGCGAGCGGGTAATGTAACGGTGCGTAAACACGTATTTTCGTCGAGCGGGCGCAGCGCAGCGGCTGCGGCAGCGGACTGTTGAGCCATCGACCCGAGTTCAAGTCTCGTTCTTTTTTTTTATTTTTTAATCCTGTAAAATATGATTAAAAATTTAAATAATAAAACTTTTAATAAATTTTATTAAATTTTATTAAATTTTAATAAATTTTAATTTTTGGGAAATGTTACCTTTACAAAAATTATTAAATTCTTATAATATAATAAGCATTAAATTATATTTGTAATATTATTATTAGTAATAAATATCTTGGAACACTATCGAAATAATGAAACACATTGTTGTATATTCCATTATTTATTTATGAATATTGTTAGTTATTATTGTATTACATTAGAGATGTCGCCACACACATATAGTGAGTATCGAAGCCTGAATCGATATATCGCGATTTACAGTCTAAAGTCTATCGAGTTTTAGTTCATGTATTCATTGACGTGGTGGTCGCGTTTTTCTCCCGCGTTCTTGTCTTTATGTTATTACCGCGTTTTTTACGCAATCGACGTGAAGTCACGCATTGTATGGAAGCTAAATATATATATTGTTTTGTGCGTACACCTTTGGTTTACTTGAAACCCCTCAAAATCTACTCATTACGGTCCAACAGGTTATGGGCTCAGTAATTCGGGAAAAGAACATTTTCGTGTGTCAATAACTACGCGGACTAATACGCGAGAGGTTATAGCTTGTGTAAAAGGAAATATCGACGAGACTATTAAAGATGCACGCGACGGGCACACAGCACATCGAAAAATTGTGTGATATGAATTACGAGGTGTGGAGGATGCAAATGAAGAGCGTTCTCGTGTATAACGACTTGTGGGGTTATGTAGCCGGTACGATCGTAAAACCAGAGAATACTGAGCAAGCAGCGGCATGGACAACAAAGGACGAGAAGGCACTTGCGTTAATTGTTCTCGGCATTTCGAAGACGGAAATTGGTCATATAAGGAAACAGACAACGTCTAAAGGTGCATGGGACGAGCTGGAGAAGATATACAAGTCGTAAGGACCAGTCAGAAAAGCGGTATTGTATCATGAATTATACCAGTCAAGGAAAAAGCCTGACCAGTTGATGGCTCAGTTTGCGAATGAATTTCAACAACGAGCTGACATGCTTGCTGATGTTAGGGTGGTTGTTCCCCAAGAACTCCTGTCTATCATGTTGTTAAGCTGTCTTCTTGAGAAGTACGAAAACTTTCGTGTAGCAATCGAGTCCCGTGATGACATCCCTGAGGTACGTGTCATTAAAGCGAAGCTGATCGAAGAAGATGCTCGAAGAAGGAACAATAACGAAAGCAGTGCAGCATTATATTCCCGAAATGCGGATAAGTATAAAAAGAAAAACCACGACAAAAATACACAGATTAAATTTTCAGGAAAATGCTTCAAATGCGGAAAAATTGGCAACCGCGCATCTGTGTGTAGATCAAAGGGACTACCAAATAAAGCTAAATGCTTCCGAAAAATCAGAAAATGAAGCTAAGGATGTATTGATAGCCACTGCAATGGCATGTCAAGCAGAGAAGGAGAAATGTGGAGGTGCATGGATAGTGGCGCGACGATGCATATGTGCAAAGATAAAAATTTATTCGAAAACATAAGTTATGATTCACCGTATTCGAACAGCAGGAAAATCTGTTGTAAATGCTTATGGAAGCGGAAGAGTGAGTCTAAATGTTTCATCTCAAAACATTGGAAAGCAAGTTGTTCTTTCAGACGTGCTGTATGCGCCAGGGTTGAGGAACAATTTAATGTCAGTACCAGCCATCACGAATCACGGTTATTCAGTGACATTTGGAAGAAGCAATGCGGTGATCACAAGATGATGGTTCAACTGTATTAACAGCTGTGAAGAAGGATCGTATGTATGTGGTGAAACCAGCGTAGCAACACAATGCCATCGCAGAAGGTTCGGTGGCAAAACTAATGACATGGCATGAGAGGTACGGACATTTGAATTTTAATGACCTATATAAATTAAAGGTAAATAAAATGGTAACCGGTCTCGATATTTCTGTGAAAATGACTGCAATTCCATGTGAAATTTGCAATAGAGCAAAGATACATGCATTACCGCACCGCCCTTCAGAGACGAGAGCCAAAAACACATTGGAACTGATTCATACGGACATTTGTGGTCCAATGAATGTCACATCAATGGGAGGAGCACGATATTTCGCTACTTTCATTGATGATTATACACGATACACTGAAGTAGTTATGCTCAAAAAGAAAAGTGACGTCTTTGCTGCATTCGGAAAGTATTTAGCGAAAGTGGAAAGAGAGATTGGTAGAAAAATAACAAAAATACGCTCTGATAATGCAAAAGAGTATATTTCTAAATATAAGAGTATATTTCTAATTATAAGAGTATATTTCTAAAGAGTTTAATAAATTTTTAGAAGAAAAGGGCATAAAGAGAGAATTTTCCGTGGAATATACGCCAGAACAGAACGGTGTTGGCGAACGGATGAACCGGACTATCGAAAAAATGGCGAGATGCATGTTATTGCAATCGAAGAGCCCAACATCGCTATGGGCCGAAGCCGTTAATACGGCAGTATATTTACGAAATAGATGTCCCTCAAAAGCGATCGAAAATAAAACATCGCTAGAGATGTGGAGTGGGAAGAAACCGGACGTTAGAAGACTTAGAACGTTTGGATCTCACGTAACTGCGTTAAAGAAGAAACCTGGATTAACCAAATGGGAAGCAAAAGGCGAAGATTTTGTGTTCGTCGGATACAGCGTAGGATTGAAAGGTTATCGTTTATGGCGAAAAGGTACCATGCAAGTAATCAACAGTTACGATATTCGTTTTATTGAGGATCCACAATTCGTAACACAAGCGCCACAAGAAGACGCGGAGTTGTCCCTTGAATCGTTAAACATAAAGAGTAAAGATACAAGAAAGAATTCGAGCGTGGACAACGTACCGAAGATAGAAGATAAAAACTTCAATGAAGATACTAATAGTAAGACTCCAGACGAAGAAGAAGAAGTTGAAATTAACGATGAGATGAAGATAGAATTGAATCAAGAAGACGAACAACCTCCGTCAACAAATCCACGAAGAGGGCCTGGCAGGCCAAAACTTGTACGGACAGGTCAGCGAGGGAGACCAAAAAAGGAATACCAGACGGCAAACATTGCGGAGATAGAAACTGACTCACCGTGAAAGAAGCTATGTCTAGTGCACACAAGGACAAATAGTTAGAGGCGATGCAAAGCGAGTATGATTCGTTAAAGGAATGCGGCACTTGGGAGCTTACCGATCTACCTCAAGGGAAGAAAGCAATAAGTTGCAAATGGGTGTTTCATATGAAGAGATGTCAAAACGGCGAGGTGGAAAAATTCAAGGCAAGACTGGTGGCTCGCGGATGCGAACAACGAGACGGAATAGATTTCGACGAGGTCTATGCTCCTGTCGCGAGAATGGAGATTATACGCGCTTTGTTTGCCTTAAGCGTCGAGGAAAGATTTCATATCCATCAAATGGACGTTGTCACAGCTTACGTCCAAGGCGATCTTTCGTCAGAAATCTACATGGAGCAACCATTCATGTACGGAGTCCCAGCAGAAGAAAATAAAGTGTGTAAATTGTTACAACCCCTATACGGACTTAAACAATCTGGCAGGAAATGGCATCAGAAACTACAGACGTGCCTAAACGGAATAGGATTATTTCACTCCAAAACCGAACCATGTGTATTTGTGGGACGAATACACGAGAACACAGTAATCGTAGTAGTATACGTGGACGACCTACTTATAGCGTCACGAAGTTTAAAGGCACTTAATACGGTGAAATCAAAGATGAGCGAAAAATTCAAGATGAAGGACTTAGGTCAAGTGGCTGAGATTTTAGGAATGCGTGTTAGGAACGCGAAGGAGCTACAGGAAACATGCGCGTTTCTCAAGAAGCATACGTCAAAAGGGTTATCGAAAAATTTGGCATGTCATGTGCCAATCCGGTCTCAACACCAATAGAAGCCGATGTAAAATTATCACGCGAAGATGAAGCATCATCAAAGGAAAGAAAAGGCGAGATGAAGCTAGTGCCATATCGGGAACTCGTTGGGTGTTTAACTTACCTAGCGAACACCACCAGACCTGACCTGGCATTTGCAGCGAATGTACTTAGCCGTTTCAACGCAAACCCAGGAAGAGCTCATTCGAAAGCTGCAAAACATACATTGCGATATCTAATTGGCATCCCCGGTCTTGGAATCACCTACACCAAATCCGGGAAACCGCTTCATGCTTTTGTTGACTCTGACTGGGGATGAAACATTGACAATCGACGTTCTTGTACTGGACTTGTTCTAATGTTAACTGAAGGACCTATTAGCTGGAGGTCCAAACAACAAAAATCAGTCGCCCTTTCAACCATGGAGGCTGAATATATGGCATTCTCCGAAGTAGTAAAGGAAGTGATGTATATGAGGCACTTACTGACTCATATAGATGGCCGCATCTACGTAGAAGATCCAACATATATAAACTGCGACAACCAGAGTGCGGTGAAGTTTAGCAAGGACAGCATGTATAACCAACGAAGCAAACATGTGAATATCCGATTCCACTTCACGAGGGAAGCCCAAGAAGATGGAGAAATTGTCGTGCAATACATCCCGACAGATAAAAATCCGGCAGATCTACTAACTAAAGGGTTACTAAAAATTAAGATATTAAAATGTAATAACATACTAATATTGGTTGACTAAAAAGCGGGATTGAAAGCAAAGCATTTTTTTTTTGTTTGTTTGCAAAGCATTTATTTTTTTGTTTGTTTGCTTGTATGTATGTCGATAGGGGGAGTGTTAGTTATTAGTATGTATTAAATTAGAGATGTCACCACATACATATAGTGAGTATCGAAGCCTGAATCGACATATCGCGATTTACAGTCTAAAGTCTAACGAGTTTTAGTTCATGTATTCATTGGCGTGGTGGTCGCATTTTTCTCCCGCGTTCTTGTCTTTATGTTATTACCGCGTTTACGCATCGTACGTGAAGTCACGCATTGTATGGAAGCTAAATATATATATTGTTTTGTGCATACATCTTTGATTTACTTGAAATCCTTCAAAACCTACTCATTACGGTCCAACAAATATATAAAATCAAGCATATAAAATCAACAAACATATATATAAAATAATACTAACAAAAAAATATTATTTCAAGTGCTCCAATGTAATATTTATTAAAAATTTATAATTTATTATAAATTTTTAATAAATATTACATTGGAGCTTTGACGTTCTATATACAAAAAAATACTAACAAAAAAATATTATTTCAAGTGCTCCAATGTAATATTTATTAAAAATTTATAATAATTTATTATAAATTTGTAATAATAATATTACAAATATAATTCTATACTTATTATTATATTATATAAGAATTTAATAATTTTTGTAAAGGTAACATTTCCCAAAAATTAAACATAAAATTTATTAAAAGTTTTATTATTTAAATTTATATTCAAATTTTACAGAATTAAAAAATAAAAAAAAGGAATTTCTAACGAGAATTGAACTCGGATCGATGGCTCGACAGTCCGCTGCCGCAGCCGCTGCGCTGCGTCCGCTCAACGAAAATACGTGTTTACGCACCGGTACATTACCCGCTCGCTTATTTTCAAAGTCGTTTTTCTCGAAAACGGCTGAGAAGTGCGCCCTATCGTTTCACTATAATAATGTGTTGGTGAAGGACTTTCATGAAATTAAGTTTCATTCCAATCCGTTTTCCGGTCCTCGCGCCCTCTCCTTGACAAATTGCAGTTATAAGGTATATTTATATTAACCGTATCGATTCTATCACTAATCTTGTAAGTATTTATAATCTCAGTAGAAAAATCATTTTTTAACTTTTTTCCATTGCTTTCATTACAATTGATAATTACAGAGAGCATATCATGTACTGTTGCTATTACTCTTCTACGTATTTGTCGTTTTCCTACATATGGACTTTTTCTATAAACTAATTTTTGTTTGTTATGAGACATTCTTTATTTATATTAATTCTAAACATAAAACAAATATAATATAAAATAAAAATATCAAAAAATTGATTCATTACGTGTCCTTCTATAAAAGTAAAAACTATTTTGAATCCTGTTTTGAATTCCAAATATGAATATTATTTCTTTAAATTTAATATTAACAAGTGCTTTATTAATACAATTATTATAAATCAAAAGAGATAAATCATTATTGGCGATCATTATTTTTATTTTGTAAACTTACTCTAAAATGTTGCGGAGCATGTTTCAGCCATATTTTTAATATATCCTCCACAAATCGATTAATTGCTTCTAAATGACAGCTTTTCACAGCATCTTAAATAATATTACAAAAGTTTATAAAAATCAGAGTTATATAGTAATAATAATAATAACTTACTAATAACTGCTTTTCAATAAACTTTTCAATAAACACTCAGAAAATGATTTTTTATTGTCGCGTTTTCCGAAAAAAGAAAATTTTTTTAGCTAAATTATCAGTGAATAAAAATTTCATTATTTTATTTGTTAAAGTAGTTTTTTTCCGCCCAAACTTGCCAAATATAATGTTTGAAAAACAATATTTAAATCAAATAATTTTTAAACATAATAAGTTCTGTTTAGTTTAAAAAGTTTAAAAGGTATTTTTTCTTTACCAAATTAGTCAATTTTTCGTCTTCCTTTAAATAATTCTTTAATATGCCTAAGTGTTCCAAAGTATTCACAGGAAATTTTATTGGTATATCAGCTGGTAAAATACCTGGCACTTTATTTAATTCATTTTTTTTTAAGTAAAGCTTTTTAGTATTTGTATATTTTGCTCTCTAGTATTTTTTAATATTTGTGTATTTTGCTCTCTTATTTCAACCAATAATAATAGTTCTTGTTTCTGAAATGCTATTAATTTTTATTATTGTACTATTATTAATAAAAATTGTAGACATAAATATTTAATGTATAAATTATGTCATTCTTAAATAATTTACCAGATAAATTAGTTGATTGTAGTAGTTCTTTTAAAAACGTGATGTTTGCAATACGATTTATCTCATTATCAGTAATATTTGAAATATTACATATTTTTGCAGAGCTTCCCACAATTTGTGGTTCATTAGCTGTCAAATTTTCAGATGCGTTTTCTTTTTCAGATTTATCATCTATTAATTAATTAAATAATAAAGATAAATATAAGTCATAAATTTAATACAATTTAAATATTTTATAACGTAATATAACAATAATCTAAATTAACATATATCCCTTGTCTCGCTTTAAGAAAATATTTTAACTTTAAACCATAAGCTATAACCAATCACAATCGATTATTCTCCTCATATTCGACTGTGATTGGTCACAGCTTACGGCGTAGAGAAAAAATATTTTCTTAAAAGAAGATTGTAAACCAGGGGATACAAAATATGTTTATGTAAAAAATTTATATAAATAAGTATTTTTATACTAATTTTAAATGACTTTATATTATTTTATAAAAATTACAATTGCAAAATCTAATAACGTTTCTTTATTACCTGAAATCATTGGAGGCCTTGACAAATGATTATTTTTATGTATTTTTTTCCAATCCAGTCAATAATTCTGAACTACTTTCGCTGTCGCTATCTTTACAATAACGATTAGGTAGTTTCCCAATTCGTGATGTATTTATTGTATTTAATCTTTCTAATACCGTATCTAAATCAGATGATACATCGGAATTTTCTTCACAAAATTCTAATTGTTTTTTCGCTTTATGATAATCATTATCTGCAATAAACATAAACATGTAAGTATTTTGGGCCAATATTTTGCACTGCTAATAATTTTATTTCTTATCTTTTTTAACAAACAAAACTTTTTTAATTTTATAAAGAGTCCATTTATCAGTCGGTGTTTCACTTTTTTTTAACGATTGTTCATATTTGTTTTGTTTCTTATACGAGGCCAAAAGTTTGTTGTTTTTTGAATCAGCCAATTGCTGCTTACTAGAGTAATATTGTTTCGTCCATCTTCTTCAGCGAATTGAATCCCCAATAAATGAGTTGTCATTATGTATTATGTAGAAAAGTAAATTTTCACTATAATTTCTAAATTCATAAAGTAATATAAATAGGATTGTAATAATAATAAAATAATAATTACAAACAAAAAATAAATGTATAATATACTGAAGACAAATCAAATTGTGTTATATCAATGCAAAATATAAGGTTAATTGTTACATATTAATCATTTTATTTTAATATAAATTTATATAAATAATTTATATTCTTATATCAAATTTGGAAAAGTAATTATTCATTTAATAATTAAAATAAATAAAAAAAATTCTATAATTCAACAATAAATAATATGTATGCTTTGTACTAATATTCTATACGACACAAAACTTCCATTATAACCACTATAAACTTATATTATAACAATATAGATATAGTATATGGTAAGATAGTAACATTTATATTTCATTATTAAATAAAAAATTATAATTATAAAAAATTAATAAATATCTTGTTACCTCTAAAAGCGTAGCCACCGGTTTTTTTATGATTTAGCGTGCATACAGGCATAAGGCTCTCCTATTCTTTCTTTTCTGAATAGTTAGAATTTCCTGAATAGTTTGTATCTTTCCACCGAAAGCACTCCTATTATATTCCTTAGCCTATTATATTTCTTATAGCCTAGTGTGTACAAGGATGTTGAATATGTCTGTGTAATGAGCTCCGTGCGATCGCTAGGCCCAAATGATTGCGTAGACACCGATTATTTTTTTATTACAGGCAGTTCTTTTTCGTGCTGCACTGCTACACCAGTGCAATAGGATAGAACGAGAGAAAGTATATTTGTTTGTTGTATGAATGTTTATTTCATTTTAACTTATTGCACTGGTGCAGCAGTGCAGCACGAAAAAGAACAAATCCTATGGTATAAAATGGAGGGAATACTATTTGATTCGTTCTCTTATTATTATACGTATGCACGTGCGTTTTCGCATAACAATTTTATTTGAATACTCAGGTAGCATGACAAATGCACATGATTTGATGTCAAGTAACGTCATTTGATATGATATTTGTTACGAATATGCATATATATATAAAATATCAAGAACTTAACATCACAGGTATATTGTAAAATGGAAATAAATAATGTTATTATTAAGTAAAAAATTATTGCAAATTATATTATATTGACATTGCAACTTATTATTATTTATTAATAATTATTTATTAATATTAATAATGATAATAAGTTAACGATCAACAACTTAACATTATTGATACATCGAATTTAAGTGATGTTAAAATTGAAATATGTCACATTACAAAACAGCAGTTACATTACAAAACAGCTTATAGTTAAAGTTAATAATTGGTTAATTGGCCAAACCTTATTAATACGTCATTAAATGGTCAATTAATTGACGTTGCTAATTAGTGAAAAGTATGACATTGCAAATACGTCGTAGAATGGGCAAATAGTTAACGTTATTAATAGGTAAAAAAATGACATTTTTATTACGTTATAATTTAACATGACATCCGCGACTTTAAATGACGAAATATTGACGTCTAACAGATGATACCTTGTTACCTGGGTAGCTACTTATCTGATATATATTTGTTGATAACAATGATCCCAGTACGCAAGCAAATTGATTCCAGTGCGAAGAACTATGCCACAACTATAAGTGATATTTACTGCGACAGGTCAAAACATTGAAAAATAAAAATTAATAATTACGTATAATTATTGTTAATCCACTTACATATACATACAGAGTGTAACTAAAAAAAACATGTACGGTGTACACTATCAGGTACAGAACGAGAATGCAGATCGAAAAGTCCTGAGTCATTTTTTTTATTTGAATTTTCTGTTTGTTATTATAAAGTGTTAAAGTTAGCCACTCAGCGCCCGTGTACAGGGGATAGGGATACAGGGACGGCAAAGTCAGAGTAACAAGGCGGAATGGAGCGAACTATGCGACGGAAGAACAACGCATGACGATGAGCATCGAAGCAATAGCATTCGCTCGATTCCGCCTTGCTACTCTCCGTCCCTGCCTTCCTCCTGTACACGGGCGCTGAATGACTAACTTTATAATAGCAAACAGAAAGCTTAAATAAAAAAATGACTTAGGACTTTTCGATCTGGATTCTCATTCTATATCTGATGATGTACACCATATATGTTTTTTAGTTACATCATGTATATATATATATATACATATATATATATATATATATATATATATATATATATATATATATATTCATGATATTTATTTGTTTAAACAAATTTGTTTAACAAATATCATGTATATATATATATATATATATATGTATACATATATATATATATACATACACAATCGTACATACATATGATATTTAAATATCATCCCAGTCGACGCAGAACATCAATGACATTACATCTATGTTATAATTTCGCATTCAGTAATTTTAATGTAATATAACAACATATGTTACATTACATTTACAATGTTGAGTGCGAAATTATAATATACATGTAACTGATGCTCTATATCGACTAGAACCGTTTTTCACCTTATTCGCTTTATATTCTCATTTAGTGTCTTTTTACTTATATTATTTTTAGTGATTTATCATCTTTATTTAATTTTATTTTAATAAAATACTACAATGTATTTTATACTTACATTTGGATGTACAGCAGTAATACGATATATGCTATTTAAATACACGCGCGCTCACATATGTCAAAAAGGTTACGTAAACTGACAGCTTACTACTTAAACAGTGGTACTAACTCTTAGAAACTAAAATTAATCGTATAGAGATTTTCATTGGTACCAACATTATCCCTTCTACTTTTCGGGAAACTGTCGCCTAACCATAGACTTCTATACATACTAGACCGCTAACTCCTTATGTATAAAGTGGTGCCCGATTTTATGTACAAACAAGTACATAAGCCAATTCTTTCTGCGCATGCGCTACCACTTGCATAGATGTATGTATGTATGTATAAAGGAAAGATTTACATGTATTGACTGTTGATGTTGGTGGGGTATCGGCGCATGCGCAGAAAGAATTGGCCAAAGATACATATGTACATAAAATCTGGCGTCATTTTATATAAGGGAATTAGCGGTCTAGTATGTATAGAAGTCTGTGCGTCTAACCCGCTTATGTGGCAGTGTGGCGGCGTGCGGATCGCTTGCGGGAGGGCGCTGGTCTCGGAGAAGTTGGTGACGCTGTAAACAGCGACAAAAAAATTCAAACGGGCGAATGTTCGAGAATACCGGAACGTGCCTCACTGCTCCAAGAGCCACGCCGTTCGGGAAGGAGACGAGCATGGAAGCGGGTGAATTCCGGCTCTAAAAGTCTGTGAAACTTGTAAGAGAGAAACGGAGTTAAAGTAAAAAAAGAGAAAAGTTTAATAGAGATAACTTCTTTCTTTATTTTAAACCACCCTTTTTCTTACAGACTTTGAAACAACCAATTAAAAATGATTGTCGAGTCAAAATATTTTTTTTATATAAAACCTTCAATATTTATTTCTCTTTAAATATTAATATTTATTTACTCAATTTTATTTAAGAAGATCATGTTAAATCATGTTTTTCAACCAGTACCCTGACGATGAGAAGACGATAAAGTTTACTTTAATGTTATATTAGTGCGCTTTCCGCCGAGGGACTTATTAATATGAAAATAGTTACTACGGAGTACAGAAGCCTTCCAACAAGATTATCAAATTAATATGATATATAAAACTTTTTTATGTGTCAGGTTACAAGCTGAAATCGCAAAAGTGACCAGAATTTTGAGAATCACCCATATGTCAGGATAGTGAAAAATTAATTTTTTTAACCAACTGTATTCACCTTTTTTCTTGATGAAAATTGACAATGTTGTAATCTAAAATGATATAATATGATTAAAAAAAACTTTCTCTGTAGGAAGAGAAAGTCCACCCGGCCTCTGGCAGAAGACGGAGTCGTTCGTCATCCGTTGCCACCTCTGGAATTTCCTTCCTCTCTCCTCCTCGGGCAACCTGAAAAAAAAAAAAAAACGCGTAAAGACCGCAAACAATAAAAAAAAATGAAAATCATTTCCCTTCTCCCTCGTGTTCCGCTAAACGTCCTCTTCTCCATCTTTCGCATCCTTTTTTTCTTTTTGTTTCCGTGAAATTTTCACCCTGCATGACTTCAACCGCCTTTGCCCTCTCCATCGCAATCTTTAACGAATTCCCCCCAATTGCAAAGTTCTCTTCATGAACCCATTTGTTAAAGCGGACAGTGTACATAAGTGTACTCGGAATAGGCCAGACGCGAAAGTCTTTCAAGATCGGAGCTCAGCGCGGCATATTCCTCCCCGAATTTTTGGTAAAAAGTGAGTAAAAATTTTGCGAGAGGTGCCCCTCTCCGAAACACAGCTCGAGTTTTTCGGTGAGCTCCGCGTACGTGAGGGATTCAATCCCGTCTGCGCATGACTCGCATGAGAAGCAACCGCGTCTTTCCCCGCAGACACGACACTAACACGACCGCCTTTTCCGTCTCGGTCCACAAATTCGCGCGCGCGTTTAACAAAAATTGCACTAGGTATTCGCGAAGCAGCGCTATCCCGTCATAAGTGTCCGGCTTCAACTTTAGCCCGGGCGTCGCGCGCTCCGCACACGCGGCCTCGCTCACGCCTATCTCACGTGACGCTTTGCTCGAATCTCCGTATGCGGCGCGCCCCGCACACACGTCCTCGCCTGCGCCTATCTCACACGACGTCTCGTGCGCATTTTCGTCGCGAAAAACATTATCAGAGGGATAGCTATTGTACGGCGAGTCGCTCCTGAAGACGTGTCTCCGCAGCGTCGTGTTCCTTTAAGCGGGCCTCCATCTCGGTGCGGAAAAGCTGTTCCTGCTGTTTTTGCCGCCGTTCTTCACGCAGCTTCTGCAACTCCAAATAGACGGCCTCGAAATAGAAGGCACTCGTCTTCGCCGCAGTCAACGCTGCGTCCTGCGAACGGGTCGCCTCCGTCGCAGCCGACGCCACGGTCTGTAAACGGGTTCTCTGCGGGGTGTGCGTCGTCGCTTGCACTCGTTGCCTTAATATTCCGGACGAGCCCCCAAAATGTTACGCCTCCGCCGTCGACACTGTCCGCGTTAACACTGCGACTCGCACCTTCATGCGCGGCGATACTCACACTCACATACACAGGCACACGCGGCTCGTGCGCGTAAAAAGAATAAAGACCGATTGCACGAGAAACACCCACTCTTTATTCAACGTTCAAGGTACAAAGTAAAATGCGTCCTCCGCGAGAGGAGGCCAGCGAAAAACTAACAGGAGACTTCTTGATAAATGAGCTCCCAGCACCGTTGCTCCAAGTTCGGATCTCATCAACTTCACGGCCAGCCGATTTCATCGACTTGTCATCTGACTTGCGCGGCCGGGGAGGCCGCAGCGCGCAACAATATGATGGCAAGGCAGTATAATGAACGAAAATATTTTATTAGGTCACTTATTAATCATGAAAAAGGCTTTGGTATCATACAATTAAAGATCGAAAAAGTTGTAAAATTATTGTACAAAATTATATTAAATACCTATTGTGTATTGTACACTTTTTTTTACATTCTTGAACTGTCAGCTCACAGAAACATTCACTTATATAAAAATTATATAGGTTAGTCGCATAAATCGAGAGAACAATGAGAATCGGATAGGAATAAAGAACAGTATGGAAACAATAAAAGTACGATCAAAGTTCTAATAAGAGAGATTTATTTATATACTCATTTTATTCATGTGCACATACGCAGTGTACACCCTGAAAATGACTGATTAAAACGGATTAAAAAGGATTCAAATAAATCCGAATTAATGCGTTTTTAATCCTCAAATCCGGTGACAGGACTTGAATCCGCGAGCGGTCAATTCATTTTAATGCGTAATGAATCTGCATCTGAATGAATACCATTTTAACGAATTAAGATCCATCCGTTTTAATTCGTTTTAATATCAGGTTTATGTACAATTTATTTTATTCGTTTTAATACACCAAAAGCAGATATATTATAAATCCGCTTTAATTGTAGTTTCGCATATTGAGCGATAAATCTACTTTTGTTCGTAATTTTCGAATTCAAACGAATAGTTTTGAATATAACTTTAATACGATATGTATTTATCCGCTTTAATGCTTTTTTGACGTATTGATTATGAATCTGCTTTAATCGTAGTTTCGCGAATTAAGTGATAAATCTTTTGTGAGCCGGAGCTTCAGCCGTGCAGCCTCGAACCGGTCGTAGCTTAAATACCACACGTCACTAACAGTCAATTCACGACACAATAGTATCCTCTACATTCGTATACATAGGGTATGGTTGTCGTTTGCCTTTTTATTTATCGTACTGATTTATTCCGAAGGAAGAGTGACAGGGTCGAACATGCCCTATCCAGGCAGCTTCATCCGTTCCGTACAACTTTCGTTCCGCGCAACCAAAATGCTGCAAACGTTCTAAATACTTTGATTTTACACCTTCCGGTGAAAAATTGCTTATGTATAATTGTGCAGAATTGAATATAATTATATAGTATTCTACACAACTGTGCATAAATATATATAATTATATATGATGATGTAAGGAACATTATATATATATACAATATACGTATATATATTTATACAGGGAGTTCAAAAAGTCCCGGACCGGTTGAATAACTTGTAAACTAGGCGGCGCACTGAAAAATGACCGAGATAAAAGTTGTAGGAAATGTCCCTGGCTATCCGATGGTGACCTTGGCTGTGACCTTGACCTTGACCTTCAAGGTCATTTGAAGGTCAAGTCGATTTTTTTAAATGGAACCCCATATTTTTGGAAACGAAAACGAAAAGAGCGGAAAATTTCACGTTCAGATATGACCTTGACCATTTTTAAAATTTGACCTCTGATGGTTGACAAGGCTGACGAGCATCCCAGCCGGTTAAGGAAGGGTTGGGTGATGCCCGGCCAGTGAAGGCAAGGCTGATGAGCATCCCAGCCGGTTAGGGCAAGGTTGGGTGATGCCCGGCCAATGAAGGCAAGTCTGACATCAATCCCAGCCGGTTAAGGCAAGGTAGGGTGATGCCCGGTCAGTGAAGGCAAGGCTGACGAGCATCCCAGCCGTTTATGGCATGGAAGGGTGAAGTCAGGCAATTGCAGAAGTTATTTATTTGAGCAAATGCTCAAAGTTTTCGCCCCCAGCTGTCTGGCAATACGCTATGCGGTTGTAAAATGCTGCTACAGCTTGGCGAATCATGTCTGCATCAATGACAATGATTTCATCTCTTATTCTCTGTTGAAGTTCATCGAGATTTGCTGGTTTCGTTTGATATACCCTATCTTTGAGGTAACTCTACAAAAAATAATCAAGTGGTGTAAGATCAGAGGATCTGGCTAGCCATTCTATAACTCCTCTTCTCCCTATCCACCTTGCTGGAAATACTGTGTTTAAATAGGTACGAACATCTCGGCCATAATGAGGAGCTGCACCATCTTGCTGAAATCACGTCTGATGAAAATCATCGCCCACAATTGCCTGAATTGCCGGTATGATTTCATTTCGCAACATGTTTTCGTACTTCACCGCAGTAAGATTTCCGTCAATGACCCAACTATTCTGTTATTAATAATCCCGGTTCAGACATTCAATTTTTGAGGATATTGAGTACTGCGAGTATCAGACATCCATTTTGGGTTGTTATCGCTCCAGTAAAATTATGCCTATTGACATTGCCATTAAGTTCAAACGTAGCTTCGTCTGAAAATAAAATTCTATTCAATAAATTTCCATCAGCATCTATTTGGGCCATCATCAATTCACAAAATTGAAGGCGTCTATCAGAATCATCTTCAAGCAGTTCATGTACAAGTTTAATTTTGTATGAATAGAACTTTAATTTTTTTTCAAAATATTATGTGTAGATCCAACACTAATATCATGTTGCTGATTTAATTTCCTAACCGTACTGTGACGATCTTCAGTAACTGAGAGAGCAACATCCAGCTGTTTTTCTGGACTAGTTGCTGTAACAGGATGACCCGATCTAGGGAGATCCTTTACACATCCACTCAAATTGATACGTGCAATTGTCTTTTGTACAGTCGACTTGGATATCTGTTCAGCTCCTACCTTAAAAGTATCGTTGAATAAAATCTGTACATCTTCATTAGACCTCGTCATATTTCCATAGCCTTTCATCATAAGAATAAGTATTCGCTCACGTTTAATGAGAGGAGTTATGTTATCTTAAAGTGTAGGAAAAATCCAAGATGTTCAAGCAAAAAATATAAAAATAACAACATGAACAGCGATAAAGACGCCTGATATAAAAATTACAGAGATGAGCTATGAAAAAAAAAGCTCTATCAGAGAAGAAAATCACGCATAGTTCTTGAAAGTAATAATGAAATGGCAGAAGCAAGAGTACTCAATGATGAACATTCAAATTGATACTAATATTCACATTAGCATAAGTAAAATAAACTCGATTTAGAGATAGAATTACTGCAATCTTACAACTCAATATTTAACCGATTAAGTGGTAGATTTTTTTCCAAATTTCGTGCCAAAAGTGGTAGACGACAATTGTTAATTAAAATACTAAAATTTGTTTCTGGTGGTTTTTTAGGTTGCTGATTTCGAANCTGAAATCAATTCAATATGGCGGACAAATCCAACATGGTAGACAAAAATTTTTAATTTTCTCAAATTTGGACTGAAAACTGTATAGTACACGGGTTTTTGAGATCGCTAGTTACGAATCTGAAATCATATTTTGAAAATTAAAGATGACGGATCCAATATGGCGGTTGAAGGTTAAGGTCAAGCNCACAGNCAATGTCACCATCGAATAGTCTACGACTTTTGTCTTGGTCATTTTTCTATGCGACGCCTACTTTTCAAGATATCAGGCCGACCTGTACTTGACCTTTGATCATCGCTCGATCTTCAGAAGTCAAATTTTAAAAATGGTCAAGGTCATATCTGAACGTGAAATTTTCCGCTCTTTTCGTTTCCGGGATCAAAAATATGGGGTTCCATTTTAAAAAATCGACGACCTTCAAATGACCTTGAAGTTCAAGGTCACAACCAAGGTCACCATCGGATAGCCAGGGACATTTCCTACAACTTTTATCTCGGTCATTTTTCAGTGCGACGCCTACTTTACAAGTTATTCAACCGGTCCGGGACTTTTTGAACACCCTGTATATATATATATATATACAGGGTGTCCCATTTTAACTTGGACAGTAAAATATCTCGAAAACTGAGCCCAGCAGACAAAAATGTTTCAGACAAAAGTTATGTGGTTTCGAGGGGGACATAAGATGGTGTCATTGCTTTGATCTTGGATAGTTGTTTGAAAGTCACGTAAAGGACACCTTCAATTTCTTAAATGGAACCTACTATTTCTCGTTACATATTCTTGTAGGTTATCTCGAGAGCTTTCCAAAACGCTATAGTAAAGTATGTTTTTGTCAAGTACTTCTCGAGTTAATTTAAATTTTATTATGACATTTTTTAATATAAAATATGAAATATCTCATAAAGTATTCACTTTTGAATGATTTTACCTTAATATTTTTAGACGTCTAATAATAAAAGGAATTTATTAATAGTATTAATTTTTAGATATGGAATTTTGTAAAATCCACCAATGCAATTAAAAAANTCAATAAAATTTTTAAANCTAATTTTTCGTGCTTTTTTACATTAATCGTTTTCTTTTATTATTCTACGTCTAAAAGTATTAAGATAAAATCATTCAAAAGTGAATACTTTATAAGATATTTCATATTTTATATTAAAAAATGTCATAACAAAATTTAAATTAATTCGAGAAATACTTAATAAAAACATACTTCATTATAGCGTTTTGGAAAGCTCTCGACATAACCTACAAGAATATGTAACGAGAAATAGTAGGTTCCATTTAAGAAATTGAAGGTGACCTTTACGTGATCTTCAAACAATTATCCAAGGTCAAAGCAATGACACCATCTTATGTCCCCCTCGAAACCATACAACTTTTGTCTGAAACATTTTTGTCTGCTGGGCTCAGTTTTCGA
>JAJVSH010000177.1:27112-55414 GCA_021460005.1 Tetramorium alpestre | reverse complement strand
TTTCATCTCTCCGATTCAAAGTTACAAATATTTGTAATAACCACTTATAAGAAATGCTTCTGGTTTTTATTAACGTCAGTATCGTCAAATAGACGTTTCTGATTTTTATTATAATTAGTACCGTCATCAAATCACAGACACCTAATTTTTATATATAATATATAATCATGCAATTTCATATATCAATTTTATATATTATACTTATTACCGTCAAAATAGACGCATCTGATTTTTATATAATGTATAGTCATGTATAGTCATGCAGTTTTTTTATATATTAATTTTATATACTCAGTATCGTCGTTTTTTTATATATTTATTTTATATACTCAGTATCGTCAAATAAACATTTCTGATTTTTATATATAATATATAGTCATGCAGTTTTATATATTTTATATATTTTATATACTCAGTACCATCAAAATAGATGCTTCTGATTTTGCTTATACATACCTAAAATTGTGACTGAGAATCTTTAAAATTATGTTATTTCAAGATCCAATTTCTTGAGAAAAGATTTTATGCTTTGCACCTTACACTTTATAACTTTGTCTAACTATCACTATCACGACATTGTCTCACTCGCCGTAAGTATATACGGCATGCTAGTACGGTACGAGTACATACACGATTCCGCTCCAAATCCACGGAGCGAAGAGGAATTGATTCACGTGTTTTAACGTTTCAGTTCAGCCGACTTCTTTCTGTTTTCATTCGTGTTTTGACTGCGCGCGTATCCTCACGCACTCGTGTTGTGTAGTAGTACATTGTGTAGTGTACATACGTGTGAATCTTCCCTGTGCCGAATTACTAACACAAGGAAGTGTCACACCGACACACTAATGCTAATCTTCTCAGAGATGCCGCAACTATCGTTTTATACAATTATTGCTCTATTTACCGTTGTGCATGGGTCTGCATCTACACTACGCGTGTGTACATGAATAAAACAAGTTGGATAAAAAATCTCCTTTGTTAGGCTTTTGATCTCAGTTTCAATGATTTAGTGTTGTTCTTTATTTCAATACAAATGGACGCATTTCTTTGATTTATACATATAACCGATATAACTTATATATGAGCGAACGTTTCTCTGAAGTGACAGCTCTAACAAGGGAACCGTCAGAAGTGTTCCTCACCGATTTCAATGAGCTTTGGATATGTTGTAGAGCATCAAAAAATATTGGACTCCTAATTTTTTTAGCTGCGTATCTCGACGTTTAGGGGTTGAAACAATACTTCGAAAATAACGGGGGTAAATTGAAAAATGACATTTTTGAAAAATATGAATATACAGTTGTAAAGAGTATAAAATATCGTAAAATTTTTATATAAAACATTTTTTCATATACCCCATATTTTCAAAGATATTCGTAAAAAACGAAAAAATCCAATATTTTCGAGGGGTTGTTGCGATCGTAATTCGTATCCTAACTTATAGGTAACAGCATTTGCTTAATATAAAAGTTTTATACTTTGTACATGTAAAACAAGATAATTGCGGGGTAAAGTTAAAATTAAAGAATAATACTGTGTTTTTAGTATGAGCTTAGATGCTTTAATAAAAAAGTATTGAATCTTTGAAAATTTCGTATGTGAGGATTTTGTCTGTTTGCATGCAAAATCGATGGAAAGATAGAACTTAACAATAGATTAGAGTTCATGTATTATTGTCTGTATTATTGTCACATTGTATTATTGTCTGTACTTTGATTCTGAAAAAGGATTTTTAAATCTATAAATACAATTACAAGATTAATGAATATGAAATTAAATTATGCTTGATCGGTAAAAAGTCACTTTAGGATCTTCTTAAGGGAATGCTAAAGTGACATAGTAACCGATCAAGCATTTTTAATTTTCGATTCATTTTTATCAAATTGGCTTTACAGAATACAAAATCCTTTTGCAGGATTAAAGTACGCGCAAAAATGAACCACGCGAGTATCGAATTAGACAAAATGGCGAAAAACATGATTTTTTTCAAAGCGATGCCACATTGGATTCGCCAGTTTGAATTTATAAACGAAACGAATCTTTTTTTTTAGTAAAAATATGCCACCAAATCCAGACGATGGAAACAATCTGTCAATGCTTTGATGTTCAAAAATACGATATAATGAAAAAGAAATTGATTTTTTTGCGATTTTTTTACGTTTTTGACGCCATATTGGGAACATGGCGAGTGATAGCGATAAACGGACAACGGGATCAGGAAGAGCGGACAAAAATATAATAGGATATGATTTTCAAAATGATCCATCGATTTTTTCTTTGAAAATTTATTACATGAACAAAAGTCAAAATTAAGATCGTTCCCGGACGAAACGGGCTAATGAGTTAATTATGATTTTATATATATTTGAAGAGTTAAAACGACAAAACTGTCCATCTTTTGATATTTTGGCTAAGGAATTTTTTGTTTAATGGCCCAATTCTAACATCACATCATGGGATACCATGCTTTATTTTTGCTGCGTTTTTGCCATTATATTCTAGAATATCACGTTAATAAAAATAAAAGTTAGTAAGAATGCAGTGAAACGGAATCCATTGCAAATTCATAATTAAATCTGCTGGCATACTGCATTTTGCTGATTGGGTACATGTTATAACGCTATTTGTATTTTTTAAAGGAAGAATAATATTTCATAATATTATTGTATATATTAAAATTTTTAATATATTGCATTAGCAATAATGACAGTTTAATAATTCCGATTAATTAAATCTTCGTTATAAGCAACAATACATTCTATGAAACGTAATAATTGAGAAAATTGCGATTAAAAAGAATATATATTTTTTTTAGGAAAATTAATATATGAAATCCATATATTAGATTTTTCAGGGAATATCATCCGGAAGTGACTTTGAGAAATTGGTATCGCCTTTTCTATTTTTAGCTGCTGAGTATGTATACATGTTCCTTGCAAATAATATCGCGCAACAAGTTATGGATCATAACAATCACGTATTTGCTACTGTGTAAGAAATATTTACATGCAGAAAATATTTAACTTTAAATATTGAACTAATTAATATTTATTTAATAGATAAAATTAATCAATGCTCAATATAAAATAAAATAAAAAATACTTTATATAATTTATACAAATGCACTTTTTTAAATTATGTGCTTCATGAAAGTCTAAAAAAGAATAATTATTTTTTATAGTCTTATTAACATTGACGCTGAATTCCGATTTTCAAATTGTTCTATTACGTCATAATTAAAAAATTTACTGTTATATAAGGATCTATTATACATAATGGATATTAACATTTTAATGTTTTTATTTTTCCGGTCTTTTCTTTTGTTCTTTTTGTAAAATTTTTGCTGATAATTTTCTGATAATTTCTATCCTAAAATATGTATTGTAAAAAATAACACCTACAGTTGTATAAAAATCAATAAATATGATTATTTTAATATTTTATAATTATTGCTCTATTAATTTTACAAGAAAGTGTTTCAAATAAAAGTTGTTTTATACTATGGGCAAAATATAATAGTAATTCAATCATAGATGTCATTTTCATGGTTAGATGTACCTCATCATATTTTTTTTAAGTAGCATGATATTTGTTTACGGCTAGGTGACATTGGGTTTTTTCAAAATACTATTTTAATTTAAATATATTAAAAAATCATGATTTTTGAAAGTAGAATAAGTAATCTGTAGTAATCTTTAGCACTAACTTGCATCATCGTATTAATATAATGTATAAATATTTCTATAGGTAATATATTATATAGGTATTTGATCTCTTTTGGATGACCAATTTCACCAATCACGATTAAATTAATTGAAAGTTAAAGTTAACAGTCAATAGATATATAGATTGTCATATTTAATTTGAAATTTCAATGGGTAATATTTATTTGCCACCTTATTGACTAACTTTAACTTTCAGTTAATTTAATCGTGATTGGTGAAATTGGTCATCCAAAAGAGATCAAATATCGGTTAGTTTACCATGTCCATGGTAGTTTACCATGGTTGATAAGGTCAGAGAGAAATCTGAGAGACTGTGACGACCCAGGTTTAGGTGATTCGCGAACACGATACGCTCTCTGTGGATATTGGAAAATGTGCACATGAACTACGTAGCCAATGTCCGCATTTGGGCCGAAGGATAACGCGTATGTACACAATTTTGGTTGCGTTCCGTGCTATGTGCACGAAAAGTCAGTAACAGAGTTGAGAGTCCGCAGGTATCCCATCACCTCAGCCGTACTCGTCGACTTACAAGGGAACCTCGCGAAGTGACAAATTCAGAAATTAATGAAACTTGGCATAAATGTAGAGGGGGTAAGCACATGAATTTTTTTCCACAATGAGCAATTTTTCGTTGGTACCAAAAACGGTTTAAAGGGGTGAAACCATCCTTCAAAAGTTTAGACATTTTTGCTTTTTTCGATATATCTCATAAACTAAGTAAAATATCAAAAAATGTTTTATATAAAAGTTTTACAGTAAAAATACTTCTATTTAACTACGCTATTCATTTTTTGAAAAAATTTTTTTTTTTTAATTTATCCTTTATACTCACTTTATGCTGATTATTTATTGCATTAAAATTTTAATGAAACTGTGTAATTTGAAATAAAATAATTAACATGTTTAGAACATTTGCAACATTTATATGTAACATTATGCTTTGTTCGATTAAGAATTTAAACAATCTAATCAAGCACACGTTATACTTGCACTTCAGACTGATATGAAAATGACGCGTAACATCATTTATATAGATACCAATCGTCTATAAATACGTGCTTTCCGTGTATTATATACAACATGTACGACGCAAATCGTGATACGATAAATATAAAACATGAATATAAAACATGACAGAATGAACATTGTATGAAAACAACGCGACTACTCTAAAACTGCGCAGCTACACATAAAAAAATAATACATACAGTAATGTAAATAATATAAATAGATAATATAATATACACATAGATAACATAAATAACACGTAGATATAAGATAGATAAAACATATGTTATACATATAACAAAATATGTTAATTTTATAGTATTATTACTTTGTAAATATCAGATACGTAAGTCAATTTTATTAAAAATTTTTTTAATTAAAAAAAATTTTTTCTAAAAAATGAACAGTGTAATTAAATAGAGATATTTATTCTGTAAAATTTTTGTATAAAACACTTTCTGATATATCGTTCAGTTTACGAGACATATCGAAAAAAAGGCAAAAATGTCTCTACCTTTGAAGGGTGATTTCAACCCTTCAAACCGTTTTATGGCACCAACTAAAAATTTCTAAATTCATGTATTTACTCTCTCTACATTTATACCAAGTGTCATTAAAATTGAAATTTGAATACAATAAATCAGCATAGAGAGAGTATAAAGGGTGAATTTTTGAAAAAAAATTTTTTTTTAAATGAATAGCGTATTTAAATAGAGGTATTTATACTGTAAAACTTTTATATAAAACATTTTTTAATATTTTGTTTAGTTTACGAGATATATCAAGAAAAGCAGAAAATGTCTCAACTTTTGAAAGGTGGTTTCACTCCTTTAAACCATTTTTAAAAGGGTGAATTTAAAAAAAAATTTTTTTTCAAAAAATGAATAGCGTAGTTAAATAGAAGTATTTTTATTGTAAAATTTTTATATAAAACATTTTTTGATATTTTGTTTAGTTTACAAGATATATTGAAAAAAGCATTAATGTCTCAACATGTGAAGGGTGGTTTCACCCCTTTAATCCGTTTTTGGGCACCAACGAAAAATTGCTAAATTCATGTGTTCACGCCCTCTACATTTATGCCAAGTTTCATTAATATCTGAATTTGTCACTTCGCGAGATTCCCTTGTTAGTAACATAGAACCAAATAAACTTCGAAAAGGCGTCGATCAAGACAAGTATATACTGATAAGACTTAGCGGTCGATGGCAATGGTCCCAAATGGTCGATGTGCAGTACATCCAGCGCTACACATCCTTTTTCTATTGGATTTAACAGACATTCCTGTTTTTCTTGTTTTCTTTCGGCTAGGATACAACTAAGGCAGTTTTTAATCATCTTTTCAATCTTCGGTCGAAGATCGGGTATCCAGTAATTGACTTTCACCAAATTTTCGGTCTTGGCAGTCGCGAAATGTCCCTGCTCGTGTATCTTCCTAATTACGTGACTTTGCATCCTCTTAGGTACCACCACTAAATATGCACCGTTCCGCTCTCAAAACAGTAAACCTCCTCGTTCAATGAAGTTCGTAGCCTTCCCTTGACGAACCGATTCTCGAATCTTCTTCACGTTGTCATCTTCGTTTTGAGCTTTCTTCATACGTGCCGTCAACCATACATCGTTCTCAACAATTACCAAACAAGTCGGAAGTGGGTTGCGGCTGAGAACATCAGCATGCACCATACTTATCTGAACGATGCTTGATCTTGTAAAGTCTTTCAACAGTAAAGCCCATCGGGCGACTCTAACACATAAATCCCTCTTGCTCATAGATTGAGTGAAAACACGGCAATCTGTAACAATAGTGAATGGAATTCCCAGTAAATAATTACGAAACTTCAACGCCTTCACTATTGCTAAAACTTCTAGATTGTAGCTAGCGTATTTCTTCTCAGCCGGCGTCGAACTACTGCCGAAATAGACGAGATGAAAACATTGATCCTCGCTTCCGCGCTGCAAAAAAATTGCACCATATCCCAGTTGAGAAGCATCTGTGTGCAATTGCGTTTCCGTTCCGCTACGGTATAAAGCTAATACCGGCTCTTTCATCAACACTGCTTTAAGCTGCTCAGAAGCATTTCTCTCATCGACTCCAAAATGGAATTCAGCGGCCTTCAGCAAATTCGTTAAAGATCGGGTTATCTTCGAATAGCCTGAAACAAATTTACGGAAGTATCCGCTTAATCCTAAAAAACTTTGCACCTGTCGCACATTTATAGGGTACGGAAAACGTCGTACAGCGTCTATTTTGGCGCTAGAAGGACGTATGCACCTGCCTTCTATTTGATGGCCCAAAAACTCGATCCTGGTTTGCAGTAGGTGACACTTTCTCCAATTAATGTTCAATCCAGCTCGGCTCGACGAGCTAGACCGTCCTTTATATCCAAAGGCACAATAAGATCATCCATGTAAGATAAGGCAATGCCCACTCGAATTACTTCTTTAAAAACTGTATTTATGAACCGCTAAAAAACGGCAGAATTGCAGAGTCCAAACGGAACACGACAAAACTCATAATGTCCATCAGGCACTATGAATGCAGTGTACTTCCTGCTCGACTCCTCCAATTCCACATGGAAGAATCCATCTTGCAGAGCCAGAGTGCTAAATACTCGGGCTCCGTGTAACACGTTTAGTTGATCATCAATGACCCATTCTTCTTCTTGACAAGCACCACTGGGCTTGCATAGTCGGACGTCGATGATCGGATGATTACCTTATCGAGCCATTCGTGAATTTGTGCATTCACGATTTCCTTTTCGCTTAACGGCATGCGTCTTGCCCGTTGATACATCCGTTGGTTCATCTTCTTTTAATATGAGCTTCATCTTGACGTCGATTTCTCCTTGTGTTTTCTATGCCACGTAATTGTCGATTAATCTACGTAACTCCGCCTTAACGTCTTCGTCTTTAACATGAGAGATATCTGGATCAGATTCGTTTGACTTTTGATCCACCACGTCGATCTTGAATATTTCAGTTAGATCTTTATATCGCTTATTTCTTCAGATCACTAATCGGCATAATCGTAATCTTATCGACTCTTATGTTCACTTCGAATTTGTCCAAAAAGTCCGTGCCGATCAAAAATGGATAAGGGATGGCCGTATCGGAAAACACGTAGGCGCAAATTGGATAGTGGCATCCATTCATAATAAACTTAGCTTCAAATTTTCCCAACATCGTAATCTCTTTAGATTCGATTCCGCGAACAACCATTTCACACGGCTCAAATTTCGGAGATCCTCGTTTAACATATTCATCTGCACGTATCAGAGTCAAATTACTCGCCGAATCAACCAGCACTTCAATCTTGACAACGTCCAACATAACCTCTTTAAGACATTTACGCCGTCCTGATTGTGAAACCGCACAACTGTATTTCGTCTTCTTTTCACACTTGGCCGCGACATGTTCATACTCGCCACATGCGAAGCATTTCTGTCCGCGCTCCTTCGACGGACATTTATTGCTCACATGACCGCATTCTCTACAATTGAAACAATGATTAACGCCTACTTCCTTACTAACAGTCTTGCTGCTCGAATCATTATCGACATGCTTGTCATTCTTTTTCTCATTCTTTTCGGCCTTCGATGTGTTTTTATCGCGCAGGGTCACCTTCTCGAAAGCTTCTTGTAGTGCATTCATCGTTTCAAATCGCTGGATACGTGCCTGATTATGTAAAGTTTCATCAGAAATACCGTCGATAACGTAATCTAGCAGTTCATCGATTCAATTTATCGATTGGGATTCGATTGCCCAAAATCGTCTTTTAGTGCACGTATTCGTTAAACGTCTCGTCTTTTTTCGCGCGACTTTCAAATGTTTTACGCAACGTCAATTTGTTTTGACGATGTCAGAACATACTTCTCATTTCTTCAAGAAATTCGTCTAGCGGCATTCCAATATACTCGGGTTTTGAGTGCAGCCATTCTAACGTTCTCCCCTTCAATAGCATTCCAATCATTATTTTGGCTACATCGTCACTCAAACGATAGGTCGTCTTCAAAAATTTAGCCTAACGCTCCCACGCATCATAATCTCCGGTTTTCCCGTTGAATTGCGTCAGGAGCTCTGAAATAGCCGCCACACTTGTATATGCCTGTCCTGGATGCACTTCCGTACTCATGGCGCCATCATCGCTCACTAATCTGTGTCTTTCTTCCTCACAGTTTGCGCTAGAACCGACTCGAAGCATGTTCAGTTCTTGTCGCATTAGAACTAACTCACGCTCGGCCAATTCTTTTTCTCGCTTATACAACTCGGTTTCTCATTGATACATACTTGTACTGATTGTATCGTGTTGCTCGCCTTGTTAATATGGCCGCCAAGTTCACTTCCGTGAGCCTCCTGCATACACGTATCCTCCGGGTTGGCTTCTGCCAGTCGAGCGATTAATTCATTAACTTTTCGATCCCGTCGTTGAGAGTTGTCGAGCTCGCAGTATCTCTTTTAATGCAGCTATTGTAAAAGAGTTGGGGTCAGACTTCTTAGACCACCGAAATCGTACACCGTGTATGCGCACGCACGCCTTATCTCTCACAATATGTCGCCTCTTCGTCTACGCGACACACCACTCGTGTCGCTGTTTCGTCGTTGTCCACGCGGCATCCACACACCTCCCGCGTCCACAAGTCGTTATCTCACTGCTGATCACAAGGTACACCACCCGCATTGAAAATGTCGTCCTCTTACTCGGGACGTCCCTTGCGCCCAGGTCGTCGTCGTCAATGCACGCGCGATATGCTACGCGCGCCAATATGGTCGTCTTCTTCGCCGTACGCACGATACGCCACTCGTGCCCGGCTCGTCGTTTTCTTCGTCGTATGCGCGATACGCCACTCGCGCCCGGCTCGTCGTCTTCGTCGGCGCTCACTGTCTGGGTGATCCCGGACGAGCCCCCAAAGTTTGTGGGATTTGTCAAACGCGATAAAGGTTATTGTCTCTTCTTCTTCGAGATTCGCAACACGACTCGTTGATTTCATGGCTTACGGAATACTGGCAACGCTCGCGTAGCGGCGCGCCCTCTATTCATGTTAATATGAGACCGCGGAGACAGAAGGACACGCAAAGCACCCCTACATGTTAAATATATAAATATATAAAATTTAATATTATTATATATTCATATTATGTATTAATTTAAACTTCTACTTGTATTTTTTTACGGAATTAACAATATTTGAAAATACAATATTGAAAACTATTGAAAAATTTGATTGCTTGTATTAAAAAACTTCTGTTTTACACAAAATGAACAATTAAATCTCAAAAGTTTAAATTATATTTGAAACGACTTGCCAAGTTTGCAACTGATTGCTCGTCGGGATCAAGATTCGCAAAAACAAGTCCGAGGTATCGGAGACGCCAGTAGTTTAGAAAAATAATTTTATTAAAAAAAATAGATTGAATATAAAATACAACAAAGAAAATTTAAATGCAACAAAAATGAAAGTAACAATAAGAATAGATCTGTGCTTGATCGGCGATACAATGTTATACACGCGACAGTGTTGAAATCGACGCGTCGGATGCTCGATATGATACGTTATATGCAGGGATATATGCAGTATGTGACAGCATCGGAACGGTTGTTTGCCACAGTAACGCGGACACATCGTTACTTCGGTTGGAGTGATACCCGAATCGCAGTCTGTTCACGGAGGTTCGAGTGCGGAGTTGTGAGAACAGTATGAGAGGATGCTTAAATGAGAAACCGGTAACCCGGTAGTGGTAGAGAATCTCTGCCGCGTTTCTTATGTTGGTGGGCTCGTTGGTTGTGAGGTGCGGAATGGCCGATAACTCGGCGGAGGTAGGCACTGCCTGCCCCGTGTCTTTAAGCTGGTTCAGGATCAGTAAGCCATCGGTGTAGCTGGTAAAACTCAGCTGTGGCAGAGTATGTCCTACCGAGTTTGCCGACGGCGACTGGTGTTCGAGAAGAAGCGTCGGGACCGAAGATTTTCGGCGGAGACAGAGTAAACCTTACCTCGATTCCCGTTGATGTTAAGGTCTAGGAAGCGAGCTCGTTTCAAAAAGCGAACTAGCTCTGGAATTGGTATCTTCTGCCGGAAAATTCGCCTTTTTATATTCGTTTTTTAGCGAGTGGAAGAAGCGATCTTCTATCTCTAACGGAACTTTCGTTATCGAACGCGTCGCGCTTCGCCTTTTAGATCCTCGTCCGAGTGCGCTCGGCGCTGGGTCGCAACGCGGTTTGCCTCGGAATTTCTCGGCCACGTTCGGGCGCGCTCGCTATCGGATCGTCGCTCGCTTTCGCGCTAAGTCCCGCTGGAATCGTTTAAAAATATATTGAGGCACCTCGTGCCCCATTCCCTCGCTCGGATGCGACAGATGGTCGGTCGGGCGGTGGCCGATGGTGGTCATCATTTAGTAACGGTACCAGAAGGGCATTGTTACATATTTATTTTTGTCAAATACGAATAACAGTTTTATATTTCTGTAAATAAAACAATCTTATATGCCTTATATAAATAATATATACATAATTATATGGAAAATAACTTTTAGTTATTTTCTAAAATGAAGAACCATTGCTTCTGTTAAACTGAGTTTATTATTAAGTTCTTGAGTTGAGTTACAAGATTGCGCATAAATATTACTGTTAAATAATTCAAACATACGTTCAATAATCTTGTATTTTGTGCAACATGTATTAAACACACGCATATGAATACGAATACGTATTATGGCCACGAGCATTGATAATAACATTCTAAAATAATTACGCGTTTTAGTTTTAACTGTAGACATAGTATTAAAAACTCATTCTACATCAGCATTACTAATAGGCAAAGATAATGCACGAATGGAAAACGAAGCTAAATCACCGAAATTTCTGTTTCCACTTGAATCTTGGATATTCCAAACAGCAATCCAAAATGTTGAAATATCAACATTTTCATCAAAATCTGAAGAAATTTCATGTAATCTAAATATCTCTATTTATCGTCATTGCTGTAAAAGGAAGAAGAAAAAAGGCTGACAAAAAGAAGAAAAAAAAGGCTGACAAAAGATAGCGATACATAAACAGCGAGACAGAGATTTTTCGCGGAATCAGCTAAATACACTTCCGTGGATACCTCGGAACGCATAAATACAAACCAGTGGTGCCTCGACAGCGGATGCACATTGCATCTGTGCAGAGACATTCGGATGCTATCAAAGCCTGTACGCACTCAAGGTGATATCAAACTGGCTAACAGCACAACTAATTCGATGAACGCAATGGGAGACGTCAAACTCTTCACCAACGTTAACTAGTGAAGCAAGAGGATCCGACTGAAAAACACTGCACGTTTCAGACCTAAGGATTAATTTATTGTCCGTGGTAAAAATCGCGGACAACGCACATCGAATAACATCCGAAGCAGACCGAGCGTTAGTGAAAAATCACAAAGAAGAAGTTATACTCACAAAGAAACCATCGGAAGTGTCTCTTACTAATTTCAATGAGCTTTGGATCATCGTGCACGCGTAAGTGCGCAGCACAGACTTGCAAGGACATGTCGAGCGCAAGGTCGCTAAAGTTTTTAAAGTATTAAAGTAAAGGTATTCGAGTTACATTACATCGCAGAAGTTTAGTGAAGCTCTCGTTGAGTTGTATTCGAATTGCGTTCCATTGCAGATATCAATTTTAACAGTGACGTTAGGCTACTGGGAGAAGGATCGCATTCTGAGATTATCGGAGGGCTATCTGTCCTTGCGCGGTTATGGAAAGTATCGAACCGGCAGAGACGAATCTCTAGGATCCAGTAGCAGTGAACGGTCTCTACTATTGTCTCTTTGAACCCGATAAGTAGCCTTTCAATTACTATGAAATCTCATGTTTTTTCGATCAGATCGACATATTCTCGAGTGGAGACACTACGACGTGGTACGATTTCAATGAAACTCATTGTACACAACACTTGTATCGATAGGTATTCACGTCAAACAGGTTAAAGGCTAAAAAGGACAGGACGCGTCTCTCAAGCATTTGCGAGAAAATCAAGATTGAAAAATCTCGATTCCTATATAAGCTAGTGCAATAGACCATTTTATCGAAGCGTCCGTAGCGCTGCGGCATCAGACTCGTAATTTGTTGAGGTAATATTGGATGCGGGTTTGAATCTCGACGAATAATTTTTTTTCAATTTNTTTTTAAATACAATTTTTTAAAATAATATATAATTACACAAAATAAATGTGTATTACGTATATTTTATTTATTGTTATTGTACAAAAAAATTATTTTTCTTTGCCTAGAAAATTTGAATAGCTGTATGGTAGAAATAGAAATATATAAATTATTGATTATGACAATAATAAAAGCGACTTTTATACGATGTGCAATATATCTTACAAATTATTATTTTGTTTATTTCTACGATAAGTATACGCGTTATTATGCGTACTTCGCGCACAGGCAATCCCGCTCATTTACTCATTGTGTACTCATATACAGGGTGGACTATTTTAATCCATCCAGTCGAATATCTCGAAAACCAAGCCCGGGAGAGAAAAAGTTTCAGATAAAAGTTGTTTGGTTTCGAGGGGGCCATAAGATGGTACCATTGGTTTGACCTTGAATTATTTGAAAGTCACATGAAGATCATCTCAATTTTTTTAAATGGCATCTCCTATTTTTTATTACATATTCTTGTAGCTGACATCGAGAGCCTTCCAAAACACTATAATCAAATATTTCTTCTTTGATTACTTTTCGAATTATAAAGCTCTAAAGTTGCAGTTTGAAAAATTCAAAATATCTCGTAAAGTATTCATTTTCCAATAGTCTTATTTTACATGATTCAACTAGTCAAGGCAAGATTTGGACATGATCTAACCGGTCAAGGCAAGACCGGAACATGATCCAGCCAGTGAAGGTAAGATCTGAGCATGATGCAACCAGTAAAGGTAAGATTTGAACATGCTCCATACCCTACACACATACGCGCACGCACACACACTTTACATACACTTGCACACACCCTACACACATACTCTACACACACTCACACATAAGTTATGTGTCACACATAGGTTATATGACATAATCTACACGCATGTACACACACTTTACATGCTCTTACACACACCATACGAATACTCCACACACATACACACACACATTCCGCATACATTCACACATAACCTATACACACATACACATACCTCACACACACTTATCCATACACATTCCACATTTACACACACGCAGACACACGGTATGTAAATCCTTTGTAGTCTCCTTGTTGTAGTTCCAATTGTATCTACAGTCTATTAATTCCTATTAATAATAATCGGCCCATGTAGACAATTGCTATAAATCCTGTTAGCAGAAGTACAAACCTGATTGATCCCTTGATTGTTCTACTCATCTCAAATAGTCTATTTTTGAAATAATATACCCTCTATTGTTTCCAAAGAAAATATCGACCAGAAAATTTATTTGTCACTATTTAGGAATCAATTGATTACGAAAATCTCTTCCACTGTTGATCGGAGTATCAAACTTTATTACTCGCAATCAGAGGCTTACGTCTGCCGACAATACCCATGGCTGATTATCGTCCCTCAGAGATTGTTGATATTCTCTTTGTTCTCGGAGAATGTCAATTAAATTATCATGAAGCTTCGCGAGTTTACCGGAATCGTTATCCCGAAAAAGAACAACATCCGAATCATATTACAATCCGGGACCTCGAACTAAGAGCTCGCCAAGGCCGTTTAGAACGTCAAAGAGTACATCATGAGTATGATGAAGATGATGTGCGTGTGCACGTTATCTTGGCATTCATTCATCTTAATCCTCATACAAGTAGTCGTATTATTGCTAGAGAAATTGGTATCCGAGAACAACGATCTTAAGAATTTTGAAGAAAATGAAGTACCGTCCTTACCATATCACGTTAACACAAGCTCTTACTCAAGCAGATATGCCGTTGCGTGTACAATTTTGTCAATGGGCACAACAGATGATCCGAGCTGATCCGAATTTCTTCTATTATGTTATGTTCTCTGATGAATCGACGTTCAAAAATAATGGTGAATTGAATAGACATAATTGCCATTATTGGACGGATGATAACTCACATTGGCATAGACAAGAAGATAATCAACATCGTGTGAATGTTTGGTGTGGTATTATAAATGGTTTCTTGATTGGTCCTTATTTCTTTGAAGAAAATGTCAATAGTGTAAATTTTTTGGAACTTCTCAGAGATCATTTATCACAATTGCTTGAAGACATTGATTTTCATATACAAAGAATGTGAATACAAATGGACGGGGCGCCACCTCATTATGCGGCAATAGTGAGAGCTCATCTAGATCGAGAATACAATGGCAGATGGATTGAGCGACGAGGGGCATTTCAGGGGGGTGTAGGCCATTGCATGGCTTCCACGATCACCTGATCTGCCTTCACTTGATTTTCATTTATGGGGGTATATTAAAAATGTGGTTTATGAGCATGCGCCTACATGAACTAGAGAAGATATGAT
This sequence comes from Tetramorium alpestre, assembly GCA_021460005.1. Classification (NCBI taxonomy): domain Eukaryota; kingdom Metazoa; phylum Arthropoda; class Insecta; order Hymenoptera; family Formicidae; genus Tetramorium; species Tetramorium alpestre. The sequence continues at coordinate 40,173 of JAJVSH010000177.1, read as the reverse complement.
AGAGAGAATAAGAGTAGTTTGCGCAAATATACCGCGAGCTGTCTTACTCAAAACGGTCAGGCACTTCGAAAATAGGTTAGAATTATGTATTCAAGCCAATGGAGATAATTTTGAACAGTTCCTTTGATAAAGATCTTGCCTTGACTGGCTGGATTATATCCGAATCTTGCCTTAATTGGCTGGATCATACTCGGATCTTACCTTCATTGGTTGAATCATGTCCAGATCTTGCCTTGACTGGTTGGATTATTTCCGAATCTTATCTTTACTGTTTGAATCATGTCTAGATCTTACCTTTACTGGCTGCATCATGCTCAGATCTTGCTTTCACTGGCTGGATCATGTTCCGGTCTTGCTTTGACCAGTTAGATCATGTCCAAATCTTGCCTTGATTAGTTGAATCATGTAAGATAAGACTATCGGAAAGTGAATACTTTACGAGATATTGAATTTTTTCAAACTGCAACTTTAGAGCTTTATAACTCGAAAAGTACTCAATGAAGAAACATTTAATTATCGGTCATACTCGGGAAACATTTAATTATCGATCATACTCAGGTCTTATATTTACTGGTTGAATCATGTCCAGATCTTGCCTTGACTGGTTGGATTATATCCAAATCTTATCTTTACTGGTTGGATCATGCCTAGATCTTGTCTTGACCGGCTGAATTGATTAAAATGGCCATGAATTGATACTATGCCATGTTTGAATTATTATTTCTTTATTTATGATTTTCTATAACACGGTTTCAATATATTTACGAGATCTGAGATATAATCTTTGTTTGAATTAATATTTCTTTATTTGCGATCTGAGATATAATCTTGTTTGAATTCTTATTCTTTATTGTAATTTGAGATACTTATTGAGTTATTATGTATTTGTTTACCTGATTTTCGATAATAAGTCTAATTTCATTTACTTAATTTTAATTTGAGAAACTATATATATAACATTACTGACTTCCCATTATCTCTTGTTTAAGGAATTCTTGCTTCTTTAGTGCATCTGACTTTAATAAGTTTAGAAATAGCATTTAATAATAGCACATCCATTCCACAGATCGCTGGTTCAAATCCTCTCTCTTTCTTTATTATGAAACTGAAATATTCTTTGTTTATTATGTTAATTTATGATTAGTTATAAGAGCGTTTATTTGATTTGTCTCAAAGTTGTGATCACATTGACCAATTCGATACCTTATAAGATTTTTATGGTTTCTGAATAAAAGATACTCTTTTTCACCATGCCCTCTTTTTTTGCAAACCGTAATTTGTACGTTGTTCACCTAACAGGGAGGCACTTCTTCTATCTCCCAAAATCGTTAGAGGTCAATGCTCTCCAAGTCGGACATTAGCATGTAAACTGAGTGTAGAGAATTTGCAAGTGATCCTAAGCATGGTTACTATCGGAAGAACAGAATCCAAATAAGATCAAACATGGTACGCTGTGCTACGAGTTCCGTACTGGAACCTTTACGTAAACCTAAAAAGATTGAACCGTAAATATTAGCACCAATTATCAAGTCTATCCGATCATGAGAAGAAACATCCGCATCAGTCAGATGAAAACCGCGTAAATGAAAATAGGTCAAATAATTGACCTTCGATAATCGACTAAAAAAAATGAGATTAAAAAGGATAAAGTCATTAACCTTTATAGACGCAAACTCATTAGTTGGAGCTCCATTAGCTGGAGCTCAAATTGATTGAAATACGGAAATTCGCTACGTTATTGTACTGGGCACCTAATCCTGATACGCGCCTTTGTCTTTATGCGTCTGGAATGTAGAACTTGTGCAGCTCGCTTTGTTATAAAAGTGGCTCCTGAACCATAATCTAGTAAATCTCTCAATCGCAATGAGCGGCCTTCATCCAAGCTCACCAGTATAATCACAGTAGTAGAATAGGAATAGAGTTAGGCTTACAAGGGGAGGTCGCAGCTGACTACCCACCGATTTGGATCTCCTTTCTCGTGATGGATCTATATGGCAAATACATACGTCATGTAAAGGCGTCCAATGCGCCTTAGAAATAGTATTTTTTTATGTTTGAAATTTCGGCGATTTGGCCGCGACCGATAGTGTAGGTTATGAGACCGAAAGTTAGCCGCATTATCGATGAGTGCCGTGTGGCGTACCGATCTGGCGCAAGAACTAGTAATAGGGAGAACGCCGGATCGAGACCCACTAGTCAAACTTTTTTTTGTATGTGTAATGTCTTATTTATGATTTTTGCATATTTGCATATTTAGGTACGCATACATATTTTGTATATTTATCTACCATAAAATAATAGGAATTATAAAGTCAGTTATACAATAATAGAAATAAATAATAAAAATAATAGAATAATAATAGAAATAAAGTCAGTTATACAATAATAGAAATACTTACAAATAAAATATTTTTACGGACAAAGATCAGATGAAATAAAATAGATACATGTTTCGTAAAGACAGTTATTCTAACGCTGGTAGAAAATTTTGAAAAGTATAAGTGTAAAAGGTTAAAAAATTTATCCGTAAATAAAATATTTTTACAGACAAATTTTTTTACATACAAAAAAAGACTAGTGGGTCTCGATCCGGCGTTCTCCCTATTACTAGTCCTTGCGCCAGCTCGGTACGCCACACTCATCGATAATGCGGCTAAGTTTCGGTCTCATAACCTACTTTATCGGTCGCGGCCAAATCGCCGAAATTTCAAACATAAAAAAATATTATTTCTAAGGCGCATTGGACAAAACGCTTTTACATGACGTATGTGCTTACCATATAGATTCACCACGAGAAAGAAGATCCAAATCGGTGGATAGTCAGCTGCGACCTCCCCTTGTTAGAGAATGTACTAACGGAATGTACTAACGTTACTCACTGAACTGACTTTGATTTCTCCAATTTGCTCTCAGTCCGTTCATCGGAGGAGCGTCTCATTAGTTCCATGGATTCAGCATATGATGCATTTGCTGACAGCGTGTACATCGCTTTTGGGGCAATCATGGAAAGTGCCCTTTCTGTAAACAGTTGAAGCAGCAGTGTTGCATCTTTATATAATTTCTGTGGAGATTTGAAATTATCACACTGATAGAGCGGTTGCTTGACAGTAAATATATTTGATTTTACAAACGGACGATGCAAGAGATTTTGTGGTTCCAGTACGATTTATCCTGACAGTTAGAAGATCCTTAGATTCTTGAATCGCTTCGAGAGCTCGTACTTTGCCTAATAAAAATTTACTAAGATCTAAAAATAATGGAGACTCATTAATACTTTCGAGATGCAATTCCCATTCTCTTCGAGTACGCGGATCTAATTTACGAAAGGTTACTGCAACTATGAAATCGTCGTATGACCCAAATTTTAAAAAAGTGACAATTAAAAGCGTGAAGCGCATCGTTGACGGCATCGTAAATGCGTCTTAATTCGGAAGAGGACTCTGTTTTCATCGCAAAAAGATCGAGACTAGCGTGTAAATAAGAAGTCAATTAAGCGCAATTATCATATCGGTCTTGCAATTCGGTCCAAGCAGTTTTATAATTTGCATCTGTTACAATAAGATTTTTGTCAACTAGACTAGCTTCTCAAGTCAAACTGGTTTTAAGATAGCGCAAACGTACATTCGGCAGACTTATATTACTAGCAACAAGCGAATTGAAAAGGTCTCGAAAATTAGTCCACTCACTAACTGACCTGAGAACTTCAGCAAATTGATACGGGGCAGCGGAATGGGAACCGAATTGCAATCACTAAACGAGGATTTATTAATATTAAATGTGGAACCAGCAATAGGTTTCGTCAACTTCATTAAGGTCCCCGCTAAATAATCAAAAGCAGCCAAGTAGGCATCCTCAGCTGCCGAATATCTCTTTTTTAAAGTAAAAACATTCCGCTCGATAGTTTAAGGGGATTAAGGCTTTGATTTCGGCGTGAAGAGTTTGACACCTGGTCCATCTTTCTTGGAGAAGACATTCGGTTCCGGGTAACAGCGGGAGTGTGAAGCTTCATTCCTATCTTTTTAAAATTGTCGATCGTCTATCGAATTGCTCCGATTATGTCCTCCTGCTCCTCCTGAAACTTCTCCATAATAAGAGTGCTTTAACTCATTTCGTTCCAAATGTCCACGATTTTTTCTAAACTTTCAACGCACTAACTTTTTATATAAATGTCATAGAAAGAAAACAGAAAATGGCATTTCTGATAGTTTGAAGCCTCCTATTTCGAATGCCGTTGTCAAAATTGATGTACGAGTTGACTGGAAAAAGTTATGATCCATTTTTCCAAAAAAGTATCAAATTTTTTGTCATTTTTTCCGAAATACCATATTTCGGACACGAAAAAATTATATCCGACCATCGCAAGTGGTACGAATCGTGGAATTTTTATCTGCTCTTTCAAACCCCGTTAGAATTTTTTCAAAATTTAAGATGGCAATGTCAAGATGGCGCTCAAAACATAGAAAAAATCTTAAAACATGTATAATTTTTTTTTCTATTGCTCGAAGCTTTTCGGAAATCTGGTGCAAAAAAAAATAATATTCTCGTTATTATCTCGAACATTATCAAAATTATTGACTATATCACCTGATAAGTAATGGAAGCTACTTGTGGTCAAAAAATGCGTAGAAGGTAGAGATGAAAATGACTGAATCTGGTAATTTTACCAGTAAATTACAGTAAATTACTGATAATTTTGGAATACTAATATGGTAATTTATTAAAAATTATAGAAAAAGAAGATTTTTTTATATAAAGCTCAAATAGGATTAATTTAAATAAATAAAAACTTTAATTACATAAGCAAAATCTAGACTTAACTAATAAGTAAAAAATACTTTATTTAACTTTGTAAATATAGTGATATATATATATATATATATATATATATATATATATATTGTATGTAGCATATATTAATTTATTATTATATTAGAGATCTAAGTGCGTAACCAGAAAGAAGATTAAGAAACATTTTTTTCACATGTTATAAATTGTTTTAAGTTAAGTAAAATTTTTCTGTCTAGTATTAAAAATAGTTCATTCCGTTAAAAGTAAAAAGTTTACCTTGACATGAGCTTCAAACATGACTTCTACACGGTCACTTTATTTCATTACATTTTATTTCTGCAAAACAGTACTTATGACATTCATGCAACCATTTTAGGTCAATGTGACCTCTCATGTTCCAATAACCATTTCCTAAGAGGCGAATGTTGGCAACAAATTTTGTTTGTCAAAACGTTGCAGATGTGAAACAAACTTTGACTTTGAAAATATTGCGCGCACAATTCTAACAAAAATTCACCAATACCGGTCAACAGATTATATAACAAAATGATGGTGAACAGCAAGCAGATCTGTCAAGAGCATTGAAAGATTAATGATAAACTTCAAATATAAACTTCAAAATAGCTTTGTTTATTGCAAATTGTCATTAAACTGCCCGCACGAATGCAACAATATAAAGATGGTTATAAGATACATCAAATTGGCGGTAAATAGCGTTTAAGTATGTCGAACAAGTTGATGACAAATTGACGCCAGAAATGCAGCAAATCTATTAATATATTCAACATCCAGCAAACACAATTATATCCAAGATTCGTCGATTTGATTGTAGATGGCGTCTATTTCTTGTACATAAAATATGATACGTTACCATATTTAAGAATGGTGAAGAAAGTACTGCCAAATGTTTATCATATATTTGTGTATACAGGGTGTTCCACAATAAATGACCAACCCGTCAATGGTACATAGTTTGCATTACACTGAATAGGAAAGTCTTATACTATTTTACGAATGGTATAAGACAATATTAATTGAATTATTAATTGTTAAAGTTATACGAATAAGAGCGCGCGGAGAGACGCGTTCGAGCCGCTTGAGCTAAGGATGGCCCAGCGGAACAAGTATTGGCTGGCAGTGCGTGTCTAAGGAGGACAGCGCGCCGTTGTCTATAGTTACATCATCGCTCCTTCTCCTTGGCCAATACTTGTTCCGCTGGAACGTGCGTAACTCGGGCGGTTTCAGCGCTTGTCTCCGCGCGGTCTCATTCGTACGATTTTAACAATTAATAACTCGATTAATATTGCGCCATTCGTAAAATGATATAAGACTTTTCTATTCAGTGTAATTCAGTGTAATGCAAACTATCGACGGATTGGCCATTCATTGTGGAACACCCTACATAAGTGCCTTGTCTCTAAACGGCATTTTGATTACTGGTTTGTTATTAATAACTATAATTCAGTCAATCCTTCCATCGAAATATTATTTATGGTAATGAAAAAATAAAAATATTCTATATTAGCTGATCAATCTAGAATATTATAAAAAATTTATGTTATTACTCATAGTAACTATTATTTTTTAAATAAAAAAATTATTTTACTTTTGGAAACATTAATTTTACAAATTAATTAATTGACAAATTAATATTCCATGCTGTTGTTTATGCAAGTCTGTTCTGCATTTTTTGTTAATCTATTGTAGATTCTACGTATAAATCTGCTGGATATTTAGCGCAAATCTGTTATCGATCTACAATTGACAATTGACAAACATGCTGTTGATTTATTGCGTCAATCTGTTGTCTCACTGTTAGTGACAACTGTGTAAAGTCCGACGATGGATTGAGTAAGCGATAGATTTAATTTAGAATGAAGAAAAGAATCTTAATTGCATCTATCGCTTACAGTCGACGGAAGATAGTTGTTTCGAGAACGTCGTGGGATTCTTGCGATATTTCTATCATCGGGTAAGCGATAGATTTTGCGGGGAAAAAATCTAAAAAATATAATCGTGTTCTAAAAAATATATCTGCAATTTCTATTGTCTTACAGTTGACGAAAAACAAGAAGAGAGAATAACATTTTAAATTATTCCATTTAACAAGTGACAAGTGGAGTCTTGTGATGGTATTTATTAATTAAAATTATGTTAGTCATCAAAGTCCATCACCAGACTCCACTTGTCGTACTCATCGACGTTATTCTCCTCCTTTTCCTCCTCCTCGTCCTCGTCCTCGTCCTCAGGCCTCATTCCCCTCTCGATCGCATCCCTCAGTATTTATTTATTTATTTATTTACAATCCTTTCAACGGGACAATACTCCCTCTGGTACAGACAAATTATACAGAAAAAGTTAAGCAAATCAGTCTTGAATGAAAATAAACTATACGAACGGCTATGTGAGAAATACAAAATACAAAAATTAATTCTAATTAGGAAACTGCTTCTTTATCATGTTAGGATTGATTGGAAAAGATCAATATGATCAGAGAATTCATTAGCCACCAAACATAAACGATCCAGTGGCTTATGTTTCCCGTAAGATGTCCTATGCGTATCGACAAAGAAAAGCTGATGATATCTTCCGGGAACATGAAATCTTATGCATTCTAGCAGATCTGCGCAGTCAACATGACTTTTCAATAATTTACACATAAAAACCAAATCAAGCATGACTCTGCGATCGCTCAGGGTCAGAAGCCTGATATCACACTGCATCTTTGTAGTCATGATCAAAAAAAGCCATCGGTTTATGTATAACAAAACTCATACGACGAAGAAAACGGTGTTGAATTCTCTCAATTCTAGTACACTGATTTACATAATATGGAGCCCATACGGTCGAGGAAAATTCTAACTGCGATCTCACCAAGGTACAATACAATAATTTTAACGTGTTTACATTTTTTAAAAATTTACAAGCACGGATTACAAATCCCAACCTTTTAAACGCAAAACCCGTAATGTAATGAATATGTTTATCAAATGATAAGTTATTATTAAATACGACCCCCAAATCAGGAACAGAATCAACCGCCGCAAGGAGAGATCATACAGTGTATAATTATGCAAGTAACTCACGTTTTTTCTACTAAAGTGAATAACGTGCATTTAGAAGGATTGAGATTTAGCTTATTTGTGTTACACCATACTTCAAGATTCTGAAAGTCACGCTGTAAATAAAAGGCATCGACAGGGCTAACGATCCTACGAAAAATCATCTGCAGTCATCTGCAAAAAGTAAAAAATTTGAGTACANAAAGACATTCTTTATATCATTTATAAACAGGTTAAACAATAACTCCCAAATGAAAGCCTTGAGGCACCCTCGATGAAACCTCAATACCTCTAGAGAAAGAGTTATTAAATTTTACAATTTGGATNCTGTTTGATATAAAGCTTGCAATCCACTTCAGTAAAGTACCATTAATTCCTAGGGCGCAAAGCTTACATAAGAGAATATTATTATCAACGCTGTCGAATGCCTTTGTGAAATCGGTGTAAATCGCGTCTACCTGTAACCTCTCTTCCAAGGCCGTGACAATAAAATCATGATATACTAATAAATTAGTAACAACCGAGCGACCAGTCATAAATCCATGCTGTTCTCTTATCTTATTATATTTTTTGCTAGAGATGATAACTTTCCTGCAATAATGTTTTCAAAGAGTTTAGGGATGATACACTGTTTACTGATAGGTCTGTAGTTAGAAATCAAATTCTTATCCCCTCCTTTGAAAATGGGTGTTACAATGCATGTTTTCCAAGCTGCAGGAAAGATGCCACTAGATAGTGATTTGTTAAACAATAACCAAAGCACCCTAGACATAATGTAAATACAAGTTCTAATAAATATAGGAGGGATGCCATCGATACCTGGATTTGAATTCAGATTTATTTTGTTTATATGATTAAAGACTTCACCTATGTTTATATCCAGGCACATTAAATTTAAATCATGTTCTAATTTTATTTCCCCAGGAATCGATTCATTCTTATTAATACAGACTCGAAGTAGTCCGCAAAACAATTCGCTATAGATGGATCTCCTCTATAAAACAGTCATTACTCATAACGTGAGACGGCAAAGATTTCTTATTTCTAATATTGTTTATAAAACTCCAAAACGTTTTTACGTTATGAGATATCGCCGATTCAGTATTTCGCAGATAGTTTAACCAGTNTTTCTTTGATAAGGCCTTGCACCGCGATCTCAAGTCTGCAAACGATAAGTANTCAGTAAAAGAATTTGATACTTTATATTTATGATGCGCTTTCTTCTTCTCAATCGTGAGAGAAATAAGCTCTACTGAAAATCAACTCAGATATTCATATCTCCGCACTTTGTAAGAAGACACAAACGAAGAGATCGCAAAGTCAAGATGCCCGTAAAAAAAATTTACAGCGTCTTCTATATCTCGGTCCTTTAAATCAACATCCCAAGGTATTTGACTTAAATAGCCATTGATCTTCGTATAGTCCGCACGTTTAAAATTTCTATTAAAAGTAATTGACCTATTAAATTGCGCATGAGATGAAATTGGCAAAACAAACTCCAAAGCCGGATGATACTTGCATCATCTCACAATCAATGAGGGGATCCAACGCTAGCTTCACAACTATTTCACTCAGATTGGAAAAAATTAAATCAAGCGTATTAACCCGTCTCATTGCCAATAAAGTTATGCTGATAGAAATTAAATTCATTAAAATAACTCATTACTACGTTTGCTTGTCCAGTTACATTGCAAGCTTGGGAATTATTATAAAAAAGAACACCATCTCTATCATTTAAAAACGATAGATGAGAAAGATTAAAATTTCCAGTGATTATGATAACAGCATCTGAAGATTCTGATATTATGTCATTTACAGCAAGGCAATATGACTCATAAATATCGGCAGTGGAACTCGGAGGTATGTAAATTACTCCTACAACTAAGTACTTATGACTAATTCGAAGATCAACAAACAAATATTCCATATTTGATACAGATTTCGTTTTTATTTTACTAAAGAGACAATCACGGACCGCAATTAACACGTCACCGCCACGTGACAGATCCTCCGAAATTCTATCGTATCTAAAAATATTGAAGTTCTCAAGGCCGGTATCCGAAATACCATCATATAGCCACGTTTCCACCAAAACAATAACATCATATGACACTGAGGCAGAGCATATAGTAGCACGCAAATCTGACAATTTAGTTCTTAAGCCACGAACGTTTTGATAATAGACCAGAGGGAATTTTATGTGTTTTTTGGCCTTGAATTACGAGCGTCCACTATTTTCGACACACCACCAAAATATGGAATAGTTTTATTCTCCCCTGCATCCAATAACACTTTTAGCTGGACCTTTATATCCTTCCAATGATTTCTCTGCTTCATTGTCTGATCTTGCGCAATTTTTACTGGTCCCAAGTATTTTATTTTGTTCCGCAGCACCGTTGTCGCTTTTTCCTTGGATTTAAACGTGATCCTAAGGAGCCTGGAATGCCCCCTATGTTTCAAACCCAGTCTAGTAACCCTGACATTATGAAATTCGTTGGATAGAATTGTCTGAATGATGTCCTTGGCCAAGTCCAAATCCGATACATTTGACTCCGTTTCAAGTTCGACTTCATCCAAATTAAAGAAAATGACGTTCCTGGATCTTTTTTCTCTCTCAGATAATTCCAACAAAATATCATCTTCATGAGTGTTAGGAATAACATTCGCATGCGACTCACGGTCTCTAATTTTTCTATTCTATCCGACAGCCGCTGGATACTGCCATTTAACTTCTCAATGTCAGCCTTATAGAATCTTGCGAAAATTTGCTAACTCGAAGCGGATTTCCTTACGGATCATATCTCAACTAAAAAAGAGCTGTTGAATGTATTCTGCCCTGCCTGTCGGGAGTCACAATAGAAGCACAATTTAAAAATTTGCCTCCTTGATGCGGGTGCCCTCGTGCGCGATAAGCAGGCTGGATATGATGCAATATCAAATAAGGTGCAAATTGTCGGCTTAACTATGACTGTACCACAGTCTTTATAAGTTTTTCTTCCGTCCATGATTATCAGAATATTAGATTCTTTGAAGACTCTAACAGCGTCACGGTACGTGAGACAGTACAAACGACAGTACAGACACAAGCCGAGCTGATAAAAACACGACTGTCCTCCACGACTGACGAAGACTGATTGATCTCAAGTGATCTCAAGAGATCTCAAGAGTATCTCAAAGTTGTCGTAAAACCCTTTCGATGCCTCTGAATACGTCCTCCGCCTCTTCCTCTTCCGCCTCTTCTACCTCCACCTCTTCCTTCGTCCCCTCGACGATCTCCTCACCCATCTCCTCGTCCATCTCCTTCACCATCTCCTCCTCTTCCATCTCCTCCTTCATCTCCTCCTCCAATATTTTTTTATTTTTTCTTTAATCTGTAAAAAAAAGAAAGAAATCCCACATTTATTAATATTAGATGCGCAAAAAAGTTCTGGGCTTTAGATTTCATACAACCGAAATCACAATTTAAATTTTATATATTCTCCCACCTTTTTGCGGTTTCAAAGTTTTGATATTTGGCCTTTTAAAATGTCATGCGGTTGTCAATACTTGATGTGCCTAACTTCAAAACTAAGTAGCGTTCACGATGGCAATAAAAAAAGAGCATATTTGATTTTCCATCCACTTCGCGTTTTATCTGAAAAAAATGCTGCTGAAGCCGCTGAAATGATTTGTGCTGCATATGACGAGAACGCTGTAAGCCATTCTACGTGTAAAAGATGGTATCAAAAATTTCGGCAAAGAGATTTTGGTCTTAAAGACAAACCGTGTACTGGACGCTCTCAACATTTTGAAACGGACGAACTGCAAGCATTGTTGGATATAAACTCTGCGCAAACTGAAAACCAGCTTGCACAACAGTTATTGTTACACGGCAAACCATTTGCGTACGTTTACATGCGATGGGAAAAATTCAGAAGGAAGACAGATGGGTTCCGCATCAACTGTCCGAAGATAACAAAAATCGACGGCGTAACACCGCACTTGCTTTGCTTTCAAAGTTCCGGAAGAAGAATTTTTTGCACAAAATCATTACGGGGGATGAAAAGTGGATTCTTTATGATAACCCCAAACGTAAAAAGTCATAGGTTGACAAGAGTCAATCTTCGACATCGACGCCAAAGCTTCAATATTCATGCCAAAAAAGTTTTGCTCTGCATCTGGTGGGATTGGAAAGATGTGTTGCATTATGAGTCGTTAGAGTCGGATGAAACAATTACAGCAGACCGCTATCAACAACAATTGACCAATTTGATGCGTTGGAGGAAAAGAGGCCATTTACTGGGCAAGGACGTCGTAAAGTGATCCTGCTTCATGACAATGTCCGACCATATACTGTAAAAGCGACTCAAGATCATATTTTTGCGTTAAACTGGGAACTTCTCCCGCACGCGGCGTATAATCCAGACATGGCGCCTTCTGATTACCATCTATTCCGGTCGCTACAGCATCATTGGCTGATACACACTTCGTGACAATTGAAGAGATACGAAAATGCATTGAAGACTTTACTCGATGATAGAAGTTTATCGGTTTCGACTCGCCTCGAAACCGATAAACTTCTATCATCAGGGAATTCGCAAGCTGCCTGAAAGATGGCAAAAGGTCATCGATGCAAATGGAGAATATTTCACTGATTAATATTATTTAGTTGTTTTTAAATAAAAATTAAATTTTGTAAAAAAAAAGCCCAGAACTTTTTTGCTCACCTAATATATATTATATAATATATATCAATTATAATATATATAAACTATATATATCTCTTTATGTATTATTAATCATATATTATATTATATATTGTATCATCATCACTTACCTCGCTTCTGGGGTATTCTAAAAAATCGGAGGAGATATTGAGCCATGGTTCATTCAGTTAATTAATTTAATACTGGCAGGCTCGCGGGCGCGCATTTCGAAGCATTTCCGGCGATTCGCGCGAACTCGCGTCCTTGCAGCCAGATAAGGCCACTACGTCTAACACTAAGCAGTCTACATCTATGATCTTTCTATGACGTCATAGAAAGAATACGGAAAAAATCTTTTTATCCTCGATTTCGATCGATGCGCCCGCGCTCGCGCGAGTCACGGAACGCGGACAGGCTCGCGCGACGATACTTTTTGCGGTAAGATAAGAAAGATAAAAAAAATTTTATACATGTTATTCTTTTTATTATTTATTCTTATATAGAGAATAATAAAAAATTATATATA
>JAJVSH010000177.1:15607-26909 GCA_021460005.1 Tetramorium alpestre | reverse complement strand
CCGGGAGTCACCGGAGTACCGCTAGCTTCTTCCTCGGGAGCCCCCGAGTAGCACTAGCTCTGTCCGTCCTGAACCGGGTGTTACCGGCCCGTCCGTACCGTGCACGGGAGTCACCGTGCGTATCCGGGAGTCACCGGAGTACCGCTAGCCTCTTCCTCGGGAGCCCCCGAGTAGCACTAGGTTTGTCCGTTCCCCGCCGAGTACCGCTGAGGCACTACTGCCGATCTACCGCCGCGTGTCATCGACACGACTTGTGTCCGCGAGACACACCCCGCGCCGCGTTCCGAAATACTATTTTGTTTCGAGATATACGCATTCCGTATATTTTACCTGTAACCGCGCTCCTGTTATATTTTGTTAAGAGTCGCGCTCCATATATATGTTCTTAGACTCTTCATATATATGTTGTAAGACGCGCTCCGATATATTTATGTTATAAAACGCGCTCCGATATTAATTACTTTCTGTAAACCGTGCAGCGATCTGTCACTTATCACGACCGTATATCGTGAGACCTATTTGTTTTCCATATCCGATCCTTTCATGTAAACTTGACATCTGAATAAACGTTGTTATTAATTATTATTTAAACACTGAGTAGTGTCTCCACCCTTTCTCACCCTCGACCACGACGAGCTATTCAATACCGCGTGTGCGAAAGGCGTTCCGTCACAAAATAATATAAAAATAATATAGAAATAATAATATAAAATACAATCATCTTTGATTTTTTTTATTCCTCCACCTCTATCACCTCTATCATCTCTATCACCTCCTCACCATCGTGAGGATCCTCACTATCATCCAATTCCATTGTATCTAGCATATATGATTCCCACATATTTCTAATGTGTTGCCGCTGCAGCTGGTGGACGCTGCCCAGCCATTCCTCTCGATTCATACCCGCCCGCACCACCTCTAAGTCCCGGATTTCCCATTCAGTCTCGTCTTCCTCGAGAAGCCACTTCATTCTCTCCTCCTCTTCCATGTCATCCCACCTAACAAAAATCACCTTCCTCTCCTCCTTCGTCTCCTCCTCCTCTTTCATCTCATCCTCTTCCTCTTCGATCACTATCCTCCTCACCTTCTCCTCCATTATCTCATCGCCCTCTTCGATCACCACCACCTCGTCCACCTTCATTATCTCATCGCCCTCTTCGATCACTATCATCTCGTCCTCCTCCTCCTCCTCTTCCTCCTAAAAATAAGAACGATTATTAAAAATCTTATATCAATAATTCAATCTGCCCTAATTTTTTCTATTCCATCATCTCGTGCTCGAGCGCCTGCTGCCACTCAGCCTCCTGCTCCTGCCATTCTAAACTTTTTCATCCACCCCCTGCAGACCTCGCTTCAACTCTCGACGTCGCCACTCAGCCTCTTGTCTCTGTCGTCGATCGCTTCTCGTTCGCTCGCTTCTTCTTTTCTCGCACACGCCACTCCCTCTCTTCCTCCAATTCGTACGTGAACTCGTCCTCGCACTCGAACAATCTCCGTAGATGAAATATGTTCTCCCCCCAGTTGTCCTCCAAATCTTTCTGTAACTCGTCATTCTCTTTGCGAATCTTCGGTCTTCTCTTCCTCCTTTCTTCGTTTCGTTCAAAGTTCGAAAATCCGTCAATGGTAATCGACTTCATTTCGACCTCCTGAATAGGAAATTTTTTATTAAAAATTAATTTTTATTAAAAAATTAATAATATTAAAAATACGTACATCCAATCCAGCATACTGCAATATGATTTCATTTTTTTAACGGCACCAATCCGACCGGTACTCCATTGATCAACACTATCTGTAAGGAACAATTTTATGACATATATGATACATAATATTTTTTTAAAGGAAATTATAACAGAGCTCTTTCCTCACTTACCCCTGCCGAGAGAAAGACGATCCTCATCGTGTCGAATATTTTTCCAATCATTTTCACCAACTCTTAAAAACTTTTGATCACTGACAAGTTTAATCACTGACAAGTGGATTAATACTGACAAGTGGATTAATACTAACAAGCTCGCGCGACGCGTTTCCGCCGTCGCGCGGTGCGTTTCCGGTGAGTCGCGAGAACTTGCGTCTCTGCGGTCAGATAAGGCGCGATAAGTACGTAAAATTTTTTTTTACAATTATAATCGGGTGATCGATCGAGAGAATCCTCATTCGAGTCTCGACTCACGACCTCGCGCCTCCTCCTTCTTCCTCTCGCGCTGTGCGCGATCGGTGTCGTCGCCGAGTTTTCCGGCGACGATACAGCGGTGAGTTTCCTGCACAGGTACGGCTACCTGAACGACATCGTGACATCGTTCGCGACTGTCGAGGGACCTGCGTCACGCTATCGGGCTATTTCAAGAATTTTACGGATTACCTGGTAAAGGGCGGTTGAACAACGCCACATTGAGACTGATGCGAAAACCGCGCTGCGGTCTCCCCGATATTTCGGATCGCGCGACGGAGCAACTCGGGAGGAAATGGCCAAAGAAGCGTCTCACGTGGAAATTTTACCTGGCCAAACCGAATGTCCTACGGACAACTCAGGAGGCGTTCGAGAGGTGGGCCGCGAAATCAGCCCTGACGTTCGAACGTGAATCGAACGATCCCGACATACTGTTAGCGTTTCGCGAGGGTGTTCACTTCAACGTCAACAGAAAGAAAAATGGTGACTTGTGCGCCTCGCGATTAGACGGAAAGGGCAAAGTACTCGCACACGCGTACTACCCGAACGGAGAACCCGACTTCACCGCGGAGATACACGTGGACATCGCGGAACCGTGGTACATACTTCTGGACGAGAATCCTCCGGGCACGTTAAATCTGCTCCAAACGTTGGTGCACGAGATCGGTCACGCTCTGGGACTGCCTCACAGCAAGAGCAGGGAGTCAGTAATGTACACGTTCGCGCCCGACAAATCCTATCCCGTGGAACTGAGCGAGGAAGACGTTTTCAAAATTCAACAGTTGTATGGCGAGAGCGGCGGCGATCCTCCGGCGATGACGATACCGCCGACCGCGACGACGCCGAGGAGCGGCGTCGAGACGGATCTGTGCGCTCTGCGGCGCGTCGATTCCGTGTTGGTTCTGGACGAGAAGATATTCGTCGCGCACGGACGTCACGTTTGGCCGATCGACATCGAGGGAAAGACCTACGACAAACCGCTGTCGCTGAACGATTACATGAAGTTTCTTCCGAGGAATTTCACGCGCGTTTCGGGCGCGTACCAGATTCCCTCGGGCGATCTCGTGCTGTTTGCGAACAGGATGGTCTACAGGGTCAAGTATCCGAGCTACGAATTGGTACCGAACTGGTCGATATCTCTCGCCGATTTCGGGCTTCCCCCTGACACTAAGGTTGACGCCGTGGTGAATACAACAGAGGACGATCCTTCGTACTGTACAACAACCGCTTCGCAGGGGAGATAGACGACTGTCAAATAAGAGTCATCAGACACAACATGATCCAAGCGATATTTCCAGGAATTCTGCAGGATATTATGTCAGCCTTTCGATACATCGATGGCAGTCTGTATTTCTTCAATAGACATCAGTACTACAAGTTCAACGAATTNACGCGGAGCGTGACAGCGGCGGGTAAGATGGATCTGCAGATCGTGGGCGTCGTTTGTCCGAAAGACGGATTGTTGGATCAGATACGAGCTCTGCTGAATCGTCTCGTTCGATTCAACGAGGTTCTCGCGTACTCGCGGCAAGAGGAGGAGGAGAGATAAAAAAAAACAAAAAGAGAGAGAGAATAACATTTTTAACCTACATCCTATTCTCGAGAGAGTCAGTTTGACGCTGTCCGTCGATGGGTGACCTGTATACTGATATGTTCTCCGTCGGACAGATCCCCCTCGGTGAAAGTGCGAACGGTGGAGCGAGAAAGAGAAGGATGCACGAGGATCAACCATCGACCATCGACGACCGACGCGTAGGATAATTTCTTCCTCTGTCTATCTCTCTTTTTTACTAAAACCTAACATTCGACACTTTTTCCGCAGACAAAACAACAGCGAAGTCGCGCGTAAACCGATCAGCATCCTGACGAGAAGATATCCGTTGACGAGAACGAGCTACAAATACATCGAGGTCTGCATAGTCGTCGAACCGTCCGGCTCGTGCATGAGGATCACGGTGGCAGATTGCCGCGGCAAGGAGATCCCACTCTCGACCGAAACGTGGAGAGAACTCGTCGAATAGAAGTAGACCGTGCTGTCCTACCTGAGAAACGGCAACGATGAAGCAAACTCGCCGATACACGGCGGCGACCTGATTCTACGATTCGGAAGAATCAACAATCTACCAATCCTGCGTCTCAAGACGAGCACGGGCGCGCTCCGTCTGCTCCTGTCTCTCAACACCGTGCTCGTCATGTACGATCTCGAGGACTGTGTGAATCGTGTCGTAGCCTCGCTGACCTCGGTGATCAGGAACATCGACGAGAAGTTCAAACGCTTCTCCGATTTCGCGTCACGAAGCCGGCGATCGTCTCCGAGGCGATACGGAACGCCGAATTCTACGATCGCGACAATATCATCGATTGCGAACTGGCCTCACTATGTTTTTAAACATGCATTATATGTATCTATCTTTTTTTTACTTTTTAACTATGTTTATCTCTGTTTTTTAAAACTATATATCTATCTCAATGTTTAACTCAATGTTAAACTATATATCTTTATGTTTTTTAAACTATATATATATCTCTTATCGTCGTTATTAAAAAATGTAATCTCTCTCTCTGACATGGATGAATAAATAAACTTTTCTCTCGTTAAAAAGCTTTTATTACATTTATTTCGAAAAAAACACACGTCTTTCTTCTCAGATCCGATGTTCTGAACTCTTATTTCTTCCTCAGATCCGGCGATGTCCCGAACTCCTCGCTCCGATTGACCAGAAACAAAAAATTTTACGCATATTTAACACGATCGTTCGATGTGTGTCTTTTTTATATTTTTTGTTAAATATCGTACCTTTCTTTTGCCCCGATACATCCCATCGTCGTCGTCGTCGTCGTCGTCGTCGTCGTCGTCTTCGTGCGCGACGTTTTTTATCTCTATCGCGACATCCGGAACTTTCCTGAGCTCGTCCGCGGCCTCGTCCCTAAGCTGACGCAATAATCGCCGCTTGCGATCCGTGCGCGCGGAGGAGCACAAGAATTGAGCGCGCAACCTGGCGTATTTCCACCAGATGCGTTTGTCCTGTTTGGCCACATCCTTAACGTCGTAAACGTACACGCAAACCACCTGAGAACCGATCTTGCCCGGTGATCTCGCCATGAACAATCGTCCGTCGTCCTACTTCGTTATAAACTGCGAGATATGATTCGCGTCGCGCTCGAACGCTCGATCGAACAGAACGCCGAGTCCGGCTTCCCCTCCTCCTCTGACGATTCCTCAATTATCGACGATTCGTCGAGCTCGAACGATCGACTCTCGACGTACGAATGATACTCCTTCACCCACTCATCGAACGTATCTTTCGTCATCATAGGCTTCTTCAACAACGAGTACACCGTCGTCTTTGATCTGACGGAGGAGCAATAACGATTCCTTTCTGGTACATTGTAGCGGACCCTTGTTCAACCAGAATGAATCTCCAACAGGGCAGTCTTTATCTCGTTACCCTCGCGCACTCGGCGCACGCTGGTGTATTTCGATGATCGAACAGGTACTTCGATATACTGGCGATCAATAGTCTGATGTGACGCGTTGGCGTGTGCTGTGGATTCCACGTATCGAGGAATAAATCATGCAACGTTAGAAATACCATTGCCTCGATCCTGGAAATTTCACTCTCCACGAGAATTTCATTCGGAATTGGCTCGTTCTCGAACAGATCTCTGGATCGAGTTTCGGAGATCGCCGTCTCTTCTTCCAATCGATTGATAGATGACATCTTTACGTACACACACGCACAATTCTCTCTACTTCTTTTCTCAAAACTGAGATTCGAACAACGTTTATATATGAATCGTAAAGGATACTTCTTACCGCAAAAAATAACGAATTGTAAAAAAAAACGATGATAATTTCAGCGAACGGAAACATCGCGTCCGGAGGCACCTGTGCCGTTTCCAGATCACGCGTGATTCGCCATTAGTACGACAAGGCGAAAAAAACATGGGTTCCTTCTCTCGAAGGCGCGAGTGACCGCCCAGCCGATAACGATAAGGCCGGCCCGCGCCTACGAGAGTTCGAACTTATTACGATAAAGCTTAGTCAATGCCCGTGCCTGCGAGAGTTCGAGCTCATGGGGAGTCCCCCCACTCCTACGGTTGGGAATGCCGCCGACACACGCCGACTCCCCGCGCCCATCGTTTATGGCATTCCCCCCGCGTTTCCCCCGATCCCCCGACCCCCTCCGAGGGTTTTCGAGCGCCGAAACATACTTTTATTACCTACTCATATCACATCTTCCTCTTCAAGTTACAGAGACTTACATTTAATTTGTTACATAGCTCTTAAGGTACTCCGGCTTGCGTGATATCCTACTACTTCTCGTAATCCTTCTCCCTTTCTTTTCCTTTTCCATTATCTGGTGCCCTTGCTGGTGCTACTTCTTCATCTACCCTAGGTGTTTCATTTATATTTTCAGTTTCACTATTTCCAACTTTCTTTCTGCGTTATATTTTCATCAACCAGATGCTCATTTATAATTTACAGGTTCATTCGTTAATTTTTTAATATGAACTGAATTGCGCCTGATTTCACTATCTTTATCGTTATTGAGTTGATATGATCTTGAAATTTTCTCAACTTTTGTAATATATGCTGGTTTCCATACATTATTGTCTCGCACTACTACATTGTCACCTGGCTGAAAACCTCGTCTTGCCCTTGCATTTCTATCATATTTTTTTTCATTGCCTGTCTAGCCTTATTCATACCATTCGCGTTAACTATTTTTGGCTTTAGCTGAGACTTTACAATGGGTATCATCGTTCTTAATTTTCTAGATATCAATAATTTTGAGGGTGATACATTCATTCCTGATATCGGCAAATTCCTATATTCTAATAACGCCGCATTAACACTTACTCCTTTCTCTTCCACCTTTTTTAACATTGATTTGGCAATTCCTACAGCTTTCTCAGCCATTCTATTTGATTTTGGATAATGTGGACTTGACATGACGATTTCAAAAAACCTTTTTTGCAAATTGAGAAAAATTATAACTTGAAAACGGCATATTATTACTGATAATTATTTTTAAAATCCCGTGAGTAGTGAACACTGGAATGAGTATATTGTTGCGCTCGTGGCACTCGCAGTAACACTCCTGACGCTCGCGGGATCGCGCTCGCGGGAAGAAAGGAATACAAGGAATAGAAAGAACAGAGAACTTTATTGAGAACAAGAATGTTAACAATGGTTTCGGGGACCAGCGCGACAGACCTTTTCCGGACAGAGACAGGCGCTATTCTGTCTTTCTTCGATCTTGTTGTCTTGTTCTTGACAACTACTCGATGCGACTGATCGATGATATTGTTCGAATATACCGGGCGACACGCGCAACAATATCTTGCACATCTTTAGCAGTTTTTTCTTTCAATGGATTTATTTCTATTTATTTTGAATAATAATCTATTAATACTAAGTTTTTGCTTTTGTATTCAAAAATGTTTATGCCAACTTTCTCGAACGGTAAGTTTGGAATTTCATGAGATATTAATGGTTCTTTGATGTTAGCTCTCTACTAAATTTTTCACAAATTTTACTGCTCTGCTCTGCTCCGCTCCGCTCTGCTCTGCTCTACTCTACTCTAATATTATTATTCTACTCTACTTCATTATTAAGTTTTGGCTAATAAAATATTTGTCTTATTCTATTTATAGTCTTCTCCATCCTAAAATGTGGTCTAACTTAATCATTTCAGTTTTTAAAATCTGAGGCCAAATGATTTTATCATTTAAGAATACAATTATGATATTCCATTATGATATTGATGTTATTGATGTTATATCATTCCTAACCAGTATGATTTTACTTCATCTACTAATTTGTTTTTTAGACTCTGGCCAACCTTCTAAAGCATAATTAATTATTTCTTTTAGTACTGTATCATTGTTAGTTCTAGTGCTGCATCTAGTTGCTTTTTTAAATTCCGCTACTTTATCTTACTTTACTCATCGACACTTCTGTATTTAGATTATGTACTATTTCATTATGTGTTTCATCATCAGGAATTTCTGCCTCTAAATAAGATCTAGCTAAAAGATCAGCAACGAGCATTTGTTTTCCCGGAAAGTGTTCTACTTTAACTTTATATCTTAGCAGTTTGAGTTTCAGTCTTTGAAGTCGTGTAGATGCTTTATGAATATCTTTTTGAACAATTGATACAAGTGGTTTATGATCAATTTGAATCGTTACTTCATGTCCATATATAAACTGATGGAATTTTTCTAATGCATAACATATTGCTAAAAACTCCTTTTCTATTTGTGGATATCTCTTCTAATTCCGTTAGCTTTCATGATGTAAATGCTATTGGATGACCTTCCTGTACGCGCCTAAACCATTCTGAGTCGCATCGCATTGTACAATTATTGGTAGTTTATTGTCAAACAGTTTTAATGTTGGTGCCTTACTTATCGCTTTTTTCATTATGTTTAAAGATTTTGTGTGATCTTTTGTCCATTTCCATTCCACATTATTTTTTGTTAATTCTCTTAAAGAAGCACACATTTCTGATTATTCATAAATTTTGATAAAAAAATTGAACATACCTAGAATGCTTAGTAATTCTCTTAGTAATTCTCTTTTGTTTTCTGGTTCTTTCAATTTATTAATTGCTTCTATCATATTTAGATCTGGCTTAACCCCATGATAATTAAATATTAGACCCAAATATTTCACCTCCGTACTTTTATATTGTAATTTGCATTAAATCGCACATTGTTTTCCCTTGCTCTATCAAAAACTTTTTTAAGTATTTCATCATATTCTTTTATATCCAACGCTGCAATAATTATGTCATCAAAGTAAATCTGTGCTCCTTTAATTTCTCCAAATATTTTCATGTTCATTCTTTGAAATATTTCTGGCGCAATTGAAAGACCGAAAGGAAGTCTTTTATATCTATATTTATTGAATGGAGTGATAAACGTGCATATGTTACTGCTTTTATTATCTAATTCAATTTGATAAAATCCATCTTTCGATCACTGCCGATCACTGTAAACAATTTTTTTCCTTAGAGCTGCAGTTAATTCTTCTAATGTTGGAATTGGAAATTTTTCTTTTTTAATATTCATATTAAGTTTATTCGGATCTAAACAGATTTTAAGTGAACTATCAGGTTTCTCTACAATTGTTATATTATTAACCCAGTCCTTCGTATAATCAATCTTTTCTATTATTTTATTTTTTTAAATCTATCTTTGATTACAATTGGAACTCGTCTGCATGAATTAATTACTGGCTCAGCATTTTCTTTAAGTAATATTTTATATTTATCAGGATAATGACCTATTCCTTCAAAAAGATCTTTATTATTTGTGATTAACTTTATTTGTGATTTACTATTATTGTGATTAACTTTATTTGTGATTTACTATTATTTTTTCCGTTATTTTTTTCGATATTTGATTATTAATTTCATTTACACTTAGATCAATGCGAGTTAAAAGATTCATTTTAACACAAGCATTACGACCTATAATCGGTACACTTTTTGTTTCCATAAGCACAAATTTTATTTGCCAATTTATTTTATGGAGTGCGATGACTTTTCTTTGGGCCTGATCCGCGGAGCTCGTCCAGATTAAAATTACCGAAATTGTAAAAGTACCGAGCTGAAACGCAATGATCTAATGCCTTATGGGCGCCAGGTGAATCGGATCAATTTAAAAAAAAAACATTCGTCATATTGGGTCCGCCACATTGGATTCGCCATTTTGAATTTAAAAAATCTAGTCAATTGTTATGTAATTCAAGTGTCTGAATCCGAATCCACGGTCAGAATTTCGAAACTAGCTCGTGCTTTTTCATTACGGCACAAAATGTTTCCAAAAAATATGTTTTTTGAGGTTAGAAAAAAACATGACCCAACTTTTGAATTCTGACCTCGGATTCAGCGATCCAAAATACGTAAGAATTGGCTAATCCACCGGACAGAAAAATTTTTTTTGTGGGGCTATGTAATTATTTATATAAATTATTTATATAAATATATATCTATTATTAAAGTATCAGTTAATGCATTTTATATTGTACTTACTTCACAAATGTGTCAGTTTGACACATTAGGTTTCCAATTCTTTCTATTTATTTTTAACTTATAATTTGGAATATAGGGCTAACGAACCACGCTAGTTATTAGTGCTTTTTTCAATATTCAATCTATAAAAAACATTTACAAGACACAAACATTTCAACTCTTAAATGGGATCATCTTCAGTGTGACATAAAATATATACCTATGGTTTATCTTAAAATTATCGCTATTATCTTATATTACCGCAAAAAATACTAATTTCGTATGTTCAACACACTGATTCCTGCTGTTATACGTTGTCGCGTTATCATACCCGAAATTTACCATTGTTTTCGGGCTAAACGTAACGGATTGAGGAAAAAAATATTCAAGAGGTTGAATTTTAGGAACAAAGAAACAAAATGACCGGAAAAAGATAATTGAATAGCCAAGTTAAATTTTTAGAAACAAAGAGACAATAGGAAAGGGAAAAAATAATAAAACTGAGGAAAAAATGTTCAAGAGATTGAATTTTTTGGATCAAAATGACAAAAGGATCAGAAAAAGATAACTGAATAGCTAAGTTGAATTTTAGGAACAAAGAGACAATAGGAAAGAAAAAAGATAATTGAATAGATCAATTAATCAATAAGGTTATTGTTCTGATCATACCTGATCATACCTGAAAGCCACTATTGTTGTCGGGCTGTATGTAACTGACTGAGGGAAAAACGATCAAGAAGGCGAATTTCAGGAACAAAAAAACAATAGAAAAAGGAAAAGAAAAAGTGGGGAGGATTAAGGGGATGCTGGAGTGACGCTCGAACTTGATCGAGGTCGATAATGTAGAATATGATAAAAATTTCCTACATTATCCTAGCTTCTAAGCGTGTATACATTGCGCGCTTGTGCGTGCAATGTTGCCACCTCGATTGTTTATGATACGAGGAGGACAGATATATAATCTTTCGTCCTTTTTCTCTCATTGTTCCCAAGAATCTCGATGTTGCCAAGATTCTCGATGTTCTGAGACGGCCACAGCGTCCGAATTTCCTTTTCGTCCGAAACCAGGCAGGGCCGCCCTACAAATTGTGGGCCCCTCACCCTGATA
>JAJVSH010000176.1:332612-357746 GCA_021460005.1 Tetramorium alpestre | reverse complement strand
TCCTCTAATTCTAAGATAGCACACGGTCCAGTCCCAGGGTAAGAAGGTTTAACCTTGACCCGAAACGTAGGACCGACGATCGCATAGTTCGGTTANAGTGTCATAGCNTCTCGAACGTTGACCTCAAACCGAATCATNCGCATGTNATCGGCTCGGAGCGCTCGCCCGCATAGAGCTACTCCGAGATAAGATANGCGANCCGTTCGTCCATCCTCGCCCGCTCCTTATCTTAACAAGTTCCTTCCTCTAATTCCGAATTCGCGGGTCCGGATGTAACAACATAAATGTAGGATATTGTAGATATTTATGCAAACTTCCGAATAGATTTGAAACTCAATAATAAATAAAACTTTGTAATAAATACAATTTTGTTTATTTATATACACACAGTCGAATATAATCATGACAAAAATTCAATTAATTGCATTATATCCGATTTCCTTTTTATCCGAAAAATCGGAGAATTTCAAATTCAAACGAATTACTGTTGCTTTATCACAGATTGTATAAATTGGATTCTTATTGCATTCAAATCGATTTAGTTTTTATCCCCGAAATCGGTAAATTTCGGATTAAACCGAATTACAAAATCAACTCAATTATTAAAATTGCATATTATTATAACGGATTGAAATTGCATACGCGCAATCGCTGAATTTCGAATCAAAACGGATTAATGTTGTCTTTCGTTCTAGCAAATCGAATTTAACGATTTTATTGAATCGGTGTTTTTGTAATTGAAACAGACTTACCTCTTAAAAAAAAAATACACAAATTAGGCGGATTATTTTGGATTATATATCCATCTGATTATTAGTGTTTATTTTGAATTGACAATAATATGGATTAGAATGTAATGATTTCGGATTTGAAATAATCCGCAAAAGCGATATCAAAACCGATTATGATTAGTTCGGAATTAAAATCGATTACTTTTTAATCCGGACGTGGATTGAACCGATTAAAACCGATTAAAACCGATTAAAATGGATTATGTTTTAATCGGTTGTAATCGAACATTTTCGGCAGGGCAGAGCTGTGTATATAACACTGGTTATTCTATTATTTGGCATTTTAACAGATACAGATCGATTTGTTTCCTACCGAAATGTAAAGGAAACTTAGTGAGAAAAATTTTGTTTCTAAAAATATAACGAGGTTAGAGGTAGTTATTGAATACGTATAATACATTACTCTTATAAGTATTCTCTCTTAAATATTACAGATATGTGTAATTTAAGTGTGCAGGTGTGTATCCGCGTGTGTGTATGTTAGAGCGGTTGTTTTGCGGCGGGACAGGACTGTCGCTCGGGTCCGGTTGGTCTTCAAATGGTGGAGGTCCCGATTCGAACTCTTTCGGACCGTGATCGTCCGGGTCGGTTTCTTGAGAGTCGCTATCTTCCGGATAATAAAATTCGGAATCGCGCTCCTTCGGGTACTCGTCGGGGAACCGGTATTCCGACTCGAGATCCTCGACGTCGTCCTCTAGGTCGGAGGAGTGGGGGAGTATGATGGCTCTAAATTTAAGGGCCATCTATGAACAAATTGGGGTTGGTCGGGAGATGGTGAAGGAGGTGGTGAAGGAGTCGGAGGAGGGGTGTCGGGGAATATGTGATACCCGAGAGGATTATGAGGAAGGAGAGGAGGAGCTTCCGCTTCGAGGAACCCCCAATCGATTGCCTTTATTTCGTCGAGGAGACGATTTAATTGTTCGTCGTTAACGAAATCGGGGTTCTTCACTAGAAAAAGAAAGAGAGCGGTTTCGAATTGAATTCGCGGCGGTGGTAATTAACGCGATGACAAATAAGTAAGATTGACGGGATTGGCCGGGACCGATCGCGATATATAAAAATATCTTCGTGAGTGGAGGACTTACTGTTTCTTCGAGTGACGCACGGATACGAGAGCAGGTTCGCGTGTTGAGCTTCTCCGATCGGTAGCAGGTTGGTAACGGGCGACTCGGATCTTCAAAGTTGGAGGACAAAAGGTTTCACTTGTGCGCGACTAAGATTCGATTTACTGAGGTTTACTTCGGCAGATTCCTTCAACGTAACTGGATTGGAACTAGTGGCGGCCACTCACAAAGTGGAAGTAGAACTTGAAGTGTCGCGGCTCTCAAAATCACGGGTTTATATTTCGAAAAAATCGGAAGGTGGGAGTGTCGGGGTGCCAGATTTGCGTTCCCTATTCGTCGAACGCTTTTCGATTTTCTTAATCCTAATTGGAGATTCAGCAATAAAAATTATCTAGCCGTACCTATAGGCAGTTTGATCGTAAAATTTAAACCCTTTCGGTTTTATGACTCGATTAAACTGCTTTTCTACATCTAACCTTTTTCTAAAATTTAAATTAACGCTGGAATTATGAGGTGATTCTTCGAGGGGCCCAAGTGATTTTTTTGTGTCGCGACTTTCCTCGCGACAGGAGTGACAATTCTAGAGCGGACAATTATTATGTGACTCGCGTGGACTCCTGGGAAAATCACCGATAAGATATTTAAACAAAAATTAATTCCTTATACTACAATTCCTTATAATACATTATATTATTTAAGAGAAACACAAGACCTTGTTTACACCCAGCTGTCCAATACTGATTCCTCTGGAGTGAATAGGATTTAAGAGTAACGTCTGAATTGGATCGTTGTCGATAGATACCACGGCTGTGAGTGTCCCTTTTTGGTGATTTCCGCGGTTTTATTGTAACTCTTTCATTTTTATTTTCTCAAAGGGACAAGGGCCGACTAATGCATCGTCCGACTCCGATCCCACGCCTCTAATCTTAAGATCGCAAGAGAGAAAAGTTCGTTTTTCCTTCTCTTCATCGGGATGGGAGAAATCATGGAGTACTGGACGTAACACTCTTTTCACCATGTATATTGGAATTTTCCACATTATATGTAACATTCTCCTTATTATTTGTATCAATATTTACATCAAATACTTCGAAGTTCGTTGCTTCAGATTTTTGCATGTCTGTATATTCGTCTAAATATTGTACATTTTTAAATTCCTACAAAATGAAATTTTTAAAAATTTAATAATTTATAAAATATTCTACATAAATACACATATCTGTGATAATTTGTTTACACCAAGCCCGATCCACTCCCTTGTTTACACCCAGCTCGATCCAATCCCGATTCACTCTGAAGTAATGTGAAATTTCTTGGGTGTAAACGGGCTCCCTGGTATTTCACTTTCATTTCGCTCTTCACAGAGGTAAGACCAATCCGGTGTAAACGTTACTCTTAAATCCTATTCACTCCAGAGTAATCAGGATTGGACAGCTGGGTGTAAACAAGGTCATTGTGTTTGTCTTAAATAATATAATGTATTATAAGGAATTGTAGTATAAGGAATTAATTTTTGTTTAAATATAAAAGTATACATTTGTCTCAATATTTAAAATTAGCATTAAAGTTAATTTTTTATAAAAATCTATTAGATTTTTTTAATTAGCATGCTCATATATTTAAAAGTATTTATAATTTACAACAATTTTAATTTTATACTGGATAAGACAGTAAAAATATTGTAAATGCTGTAAATACATAGAACTTAATATTTGTTTAACTATATCAAATTATAAAAGAATCTAATCAACACTTAACAAATATTTATAGCTTACTAATCCTATTATTTAATAAATTATTTATTATGTACTGTGACGTGACAAGGTCCGTCACAAGTGTCGGCATGCCGACTTCCAGTCACGGAAATGTATCAGTAAATATATTTTTCCCTTTTTTTGTGATCACGTAATTCGATGTCCGTAAAATCAAGTGCAGTGAACATTGCAGCTTTCTTTCGGCGGGAATCTTCCCCGCGTTGTAAATTTCACAATCGAATTATTCTTAAATATACGTTCTTAATTTTACTGTATGAATGTGGGTAATTGAGTGAATTGCTGCCTCCCCCAGCCGTCCGTCCTTTCTGCGAACCACCGTCTCCGCGAGCTACCGGGAGTGTCGCGTAAAAAGTAACTTGTCGCATTCTAGAAATTTCGTGATTCTTAGTGTATTGTGGTGCGAGATCTCACCCATTAATATTCGCGTTTCCGGAAATTGCTATCGTTTAATTCGGATTATGCGACACTTTCGTTCCATCTCGATTTCTATCAATTCCGACGAGCCTCCGCTGATTATCGGCGTAATCGGCCGAGATACTCGTCGCAAGAATTTTTGGCGTCCAACGTGGGGCCACGCCGAGAAATTTCGTACGGAGTTAACGTTCGACCTTGCCGTGTTAAGGAGTGATAAGTGATTGACTGGGAGAGCAAGCATTCGCTATATATTATTGGTGGTGGTAAATGTGCATGCTTTTATATTTTATATATTGAGTGTTGATTGCAAATTTCATATTTCTTCTATATGTGCCCCTATTATTTTGCTTGTACCCTTCAAAATTTGCTGAGCTATCGCGGAATTTACCTCCCCCACGGGACTCTGGAATTCGGCAGCCGCCGCGGAGCCGCCGCGTACACGCCGCGAGGTGCGCACGACTTTGCGCCACATCGAACGTAAACATTGGCCTATTGTTCGCTTTTTGTGCCTGTCGCTCCGAATTTCGCTATAACAATACCAACAGGTATGTCGGGACGTTAATACTATATTATATTTTCGAGTGACGTGTTTTCGAGATCGCTGTACAGTCGTAGCGGTTAATACGTTCAACCGCGGTACGGCCGTCTCCTTCACGGTACGGTACGGAACGGTCGCTTACTTCACGTTATGATACTGGGAGGTACGGAACGTCACGGACGGTTAATGCGACTGACGCCCCAATTATTTCGGAATCTCCTGCAATTATTGCTTTCGCTCGCTTCTCAAAATTATTTTTGGGGGGAAATCACCATATTTTTGCGAGATGAGGCATCTCGTTTATTTTTAACTTCCTATCGATATTTTCGAGTGCCCATCGATATTTTTGTGCCATTAACATTCTGCTGGCTTAGCATTAAGTGCCACACGTTATTATTTGCGCTTACTGCCTTCTCTTTGCACTGGCCTATCACGCATACGCCATACGATCAGAAATATCTTTCTTGGTGTTTTCTAGCTTTTATGAGTCCGGAAAATTAATAAATGCGGCTAATTTGACTGGTGTTATATTTTGCGTTTATGCTTTGATTATTTGGGAGTGTGCCTGTGAGTTTTTGGAGAAAAGCGTATTATATTGACACATTATAGCGCGATTCAAGGTCCGCTTTGGCCGAGATTTGGCGTTTGACTGTTCCTTTTACTTTCTTCGGAAAGCTTATTATATTGATAAATTATAACGCGATTCAAAGTTTTCGTCCGTTTTGATTAAAATCCGACATCTGGCTGTTCTCTATAACCGAGCTTTCTCCGGAAAGCTTGCGATATTGAAGATTTATAGTGCGGTTCAAAATTTTCCGTCCGTTTAGTTAAAATTTAGTGTTCTTATTGCTCTCTTTGACCGACTTTGATCGACGGAGAGGCAAGACGCGTTCACGGCTACAGCGGGTGGATGAAAAGTACGAACTGTCGCCCCCTCATACAACCGATCGTGAAATCGGCGCGGATAGGGCCATCGTACAAATCACGATGAAAGAGGAAAATAACCCACACGCGTGGATAACCACGCTTAGTACCGTACAATTAAAGCAGCATCTGGCGGATAGGAGACAAAATACTCAGGGAATTTTACCTACGCGCGCGTTTGCTGGCCTTCGAAGAGGCCATGGAAAGGGGAGAGGAGTCAGGAGCCATCGCCGATCCTGAGGAGAGCGACTCCGAAGGAGAGGAGGCCACGGCAACCTCCGAGATCCCCAGAACATCCCTCCGATCGCAAGGGGCAATCCCGAAAAGGGGAGCGCCCCACACAAAGCGAGCCTTGTCAGGAGATACACTCCAGGCCGCGTGGAAGGAAGGGATTAAAAGTGAAGAACGCGGAGCGGAATACCATACGAACGCGTCGAATCGCGGCTCGGACCGGTGAACATATCGGTCTACGATTGAGGCTTATAACCTCATGCGGAAGTGGAACCTCCACTTTTCCGGGAAGAGAGGTAGCGACGCTCTTGAGAATTAAGGAAGCTCGCGATAGTTCCGATATCCGACGAGGATCTTTTCAAGTGCTTACCGCTTTTCTTGTCAGATATGTCCTTGTACTGGATCCGGTTGGAGAGTGAAAATTGGCGGAATTGGCGACTTCGAAAGTACGTGGCGTGCAAAGTTCGGGGATCCGGATTATCAGTTCGCGCTACGGAACGAAGTGCTAAGACGAACGCAGGGGGAACACGAGACAGCTGCGGATTATCTAACCTGCCTGCGTGCTCTTTTAAACCGAATGGAGCTTTTAATCTCCCTGATCGTTAGATGAGCAACTAAATTTTGCCCATCGGAACATGCTATCGCGATTCCAACTAGCAATACGACGGCACGAATTTACTGAATTTAACACCTTGCAGGATTTAGCCATGCGAGTGGAACGCGCGTACTTAGCCGAAAAGAGTTATCGACCTCTGTTACCGCCGGAACAGTCTCTTTTTCCTGATTTAGCATACCGTGCCCCCGCAGGAAAATCGAAGGGAACGGGGACCGTAAACCAGGCATATTTCCAAATACCGTTAGCCAAAGACAGGGAAATAACAGCCTTTAGCGTTCCCGGAACAGGATTATATTACTTTCCGCGTATGCCGTACAGGCTCACGGGAGCCCCAGCGACATTTCAAAGATTGCTTGACCGTCTAATAGGACCGGAAATGGAACCATTTGCATTCGCCTATTTAGATGATATCGTTATAGTAACACAAACTTTTCAAGAACACTTAGAATGGTTGAAACGCGTTTTAGATAAGATTACGGCCGCCGGTTTAACAATAAATGTGGAGAAATGCGAGTTTTGCAGATCGCAAGTGAAATATTTAGGCTTTATAGTGCAGAAAGATGGTTTAACGGTAGATTCGGATAAGACAAGACCGATATTAGAATATTCCGCTCCACGGAATTTAAAACAATTGCGCCAACTTTTGGGTATGTCATCGTGGTATCGTCGGTTTATACCGCAATTCGTAACGTTAAGCGAACCACTGACACGCCTTTTGAGAAAAGGCAGGCGTTGAGAGTGGGGGGGGGGGGGAGGAGTGATCAAGACCGCGCTTTTCGAGAAATTAAGAAGCATTTAGTCTCAGCATCGACACTCGCGTGTCCAGATTTTAACGAACCGTTTGTCTTACAAACAGATGCGAGTTCAGTCGGGTTGGGAGCGGTCTTGACCCAGAATCTAGATGGCCTCGAAAGGGTCATCGCTTTCGCAAGTCGTGCCTTGTCGGACCCGGAAAAGAAATATTCCGTGACCGAACAAGAGTGTCTAGCGGTTGTATGGTCTATCCAAAAATTCAGACCGTATTTGGAAGACTATAAATTTAAAGTTATAACCGACCATAATAGATGGCTTCATAATCTGAAATCTGAAAAACCCCACAGGCGCGTTGGGCACTTGAATTGTTAGAATACGATTATGAGATCGAACATAGGAAGGGGGCGCTACACCCGACGCCTTGTCTCGCATGTACGAGGGCGAGAATGAGATCAGCGTTAATGTCGTCGCGGATTAAGTTAGATGACACGGGACGAATGGTACCAGAAGAGATGTAAGGAGGTCATTGCGAAACCTGAGAGATTTGCCCACTGGAAGATCGTGGATGGGCAGTTATACTTCTTGAGACCAAAGCCGGTTATTTCGGAAATCGTGGAAGATCTCGATCGGTGGAAATTAGTGTTACCGATGGAATTACGTCGTGAGGTTTTGAGCGAATCGCATGACATGCCGCAAGCGGGTCACTTGGGCATTGAAAAGATTTATCAACGTCTCGCCGTGTCTTATTATTGGCCCAATATGTTCCGCGATGTCGTAAAATATATCAGAAGCTGCGATATGTGTCAACGTACTAAAGTCGAACAGAATAGCCCGGCAGGATTAATGGGGCGCAGAACGGTAGAAGGGCCGTAGACAGTAATTGCGGCCGATATAATTGGACCGCTACCGCGTAGTAAAGCCGGATTTCAATAACTTCTCGTAATCCAAGATTTGCGTTGGATCGAGTGCAAAGCGTTACGTGCGGCTACAGGCCCAAAAATTAAAAAGGGCTTAGAAGAGCTGATACTATCGCGCTGGGGTACGCCCAGCGTTCTCCTGACCGATAACGGGATGGAATTCGTTAACAAGACTCTGAAAAGCTTCGCCGAAGAAAACGGAATCACACATACTACCGTACCTCCGTACCATCCGCAAGCGAACCTGGTCGAGCGGGTCAATAGAGTCATTGTCTTAAAGACAATGATCGTGTCGTATATAGAGAAAGACCATCGAGAGTGGGATACGCACATTTCAGATTTTCGTTTCGCGTATAATACGGCCTTCCATTCATCGTTGGGGACCTCTCCTGCTTTTCTGAATCTCGGGAGGGAGTTAGCTCCGTCGAATTCGTTGCGCACTCGTAATGAGGGGAATACCGAGATAGAAACTCGGGACCCGGTGGAGTGGACGCAGCGAATGAAAGACCTCCAAGTAGTCAGGGAGTGGGTCACGGAAAACATAGAGAAGGCCCAGCAGCGCCAGGCCAAGCAATATAACTTACGGAGAAGGCCGCAAAAATTCCAAGTCGGAGATCTTGTCATGAAAAGACAGCATGTCTTATCGTCTGCCGCGCAGAACATTGCGGCTAAGTTGGCCCCGAAATTCCAGGGCTCCTTCCGTAAGACACGTAATCCCGCATTTGGTCTTTGAACTAGAGTGGTCAGATGGATCGCACGGGGGGAAAATCCACATCCAGGAAGTTAAATCATATTATTACCCCCTCACTCCGTTGGCTCTTAGGCACCGAGATCCCGTCTCCCGTCTTTATTTTTTTTTGTTTTGTTAAGGTGTGACGTTCTAGTCCTACATTTTTTTCTTTCCTTCTCTTTTGTTTGTTCTTTTTGTGTTGTCTCTTGCGTCTTTACAGTGTCCTCCACCTACGTGTCCGGACTGGGAGATCTCGCACCTGGCGCCCATTAATATTCGCGTTTCCGAAAATTGCTAATTATCGTTTAATCGTTCGGATTGTGCGACACTTTCGTTCCATCTCGACTTCTATCAATTCCGACGAGCCTCCGCTGATTATCGGCGTAATCGGCCGAGATATTCGTCGCAGTACATATAATGTACAGTTAATTTAAACAGCCATACATAATATTACATAATATATTTAAAATTACAATTATTTTTAAAAAATACATACAAATGATACTTGTGTTTCTGCAATGTATCATGACCACTAATTGCTGTCATATCTAATGTTTCTAACACTTGTTCTTCAGCAGGTGTTAATTGTTTTGAAGTTGTTAAAGAAGGACCATCACCAGTTCCTTGTTGTACGTATTTTTTTATTTTAGTATTTTTGGCTTTTGTTTTCGAACAAAGATCTTGCCATGTCTATAATAAATAAAAAATTATTAGTTATTATCAAGTTACTATGCCGTTTTATCTATTTTATACAAAATATTAACTACAGCGATTATTTTTTGTTATTTTATCAGAAGTAACATTTATGACTAATATAATTTATATCAAAGAGAAACCTGAGAGTAGCCATCCCAGTCTTTTTCGTGGGAACGATATTTACCACATCCACTTTCCAAAATAGTCGATAAATCGCTTGCATGGTGTATATCATGCTAAATCCACTTTTTGACCATATACACCATGATGGACGGATACACACCATGCAATGAAGAGATTTATCGGACTATTTCGGAAAGTGGATGTGGCAAATATCAGTCTCACGAGAAAGGGCGGGATGGCCGCTCTCAGGTTTATCTCTGTATATACAATAATTACATAAGAAAACAGTAGTAATAAAACGTTCTTGGTAATTATATTTTATATAAAGATAATGATAAAATAAATTGAAACAATTCCAAAATATAATTATATTTACAACTTGTATAATTATTAAAGCATTAGTTATATTTTCAAAAACATAAACAAGTTACTTTACTTACTTTTCTCCATTGTTTCCATTCTTTTACAGCTTCATTAGGTATTTTATGTAATTCTTCAGCGAATTCTATCCACATTTTTTGGGCATCTTTCGCTGTAAATGTAGCCGAAAATTTTCCCGATCTTAATTGAATATTATTTTTCATATATTCAATTAGGGTGTCTTTTTGTTCTATTGTTATGTACCCTATTCTACTTGTAATCATTTCAATTATATTGTATAATTACAACTTAAATTTTGTCTAACCTACGAACTATTGCTCTCTTTGTAAAATAACTTATGTGAGGTTATGGATGCGTTCGCCTATTCGCTTCTGATTGGTGCAGTTATTCTTTTTACACTTGGCAACGTTGTGAGATTATCTCGTACGAAAATTTTCGTATTGCAATTTTCACTTCATTTCAAGAATAGAAATCAACACTCTCATCATTACGTATGCGATACCAACAGTACGATAATTATCGTCCACGATATATATCACCTAGTTTCGAGAATAGGGCCCCAGATCAATTCCGGACATACCGCCTGCCTCGAATGTTGTCATTCGAAACGGTGATGCCCGGAATGAACGTAGAAATGATCGAACTAACTTAAACTAAAAGTCCGCCCGCCTTGGGCGGCTCCTCTTGTTCGTCACTATTAATCTCGATGGGAAGAAAACACAGTTTGGTGATCGGTCGGCGACGGTCGCTTGTATTCTGATCGGTTCGTTTTAATAGTGACAACGCGCGTAAGGCCATCGTCGCCTGGATGCCATTGAGTAATGCGTCCGAGCTCCCACTGACTCGGCGGAGCGAGAAAATTACGCACGAGTACAATTCGACCCGTTCGAGCGAGTCTTTGAATCGAGCGCCACTTTGAGCGTTGTTGGAGGATCTGCAAGTAATTGTTAGCCCATGGCTTCCAAAAACCTTCGGTTATACACTGTATAAATTGCCATTGGGACAATCGATTCTCATTCAGATCGAGTACGCTGGGTTCGAGCACTGCGATGAGAGCGCTGCCGATGAGGAAATGCCCAGGAGTCAAAGCTCGGTAATCGTCGAGATTTTCGGAGACTGCGATGGGATGAGAATTTAAGCATGCCTCGATTTGGCAAAGGAGCGTGGTCATTTCCTCATACATCAGCGCCTGAAGGCCAATGCAACGTTTGAGATGATATTTGACACTTTTTACGCCAGCCTCCCACAAACCGCCGAAATGAGCTGCTGGGGGTAAAAAGTGCCACACGGTTTTCTCACAGATAATGCTATTTAGAAAGTTCGGATCGCGAACAGCGTTATGGTAGGCTTGAGACAATTCGCGATCTGCGCCGCGGAAGGTCGTTCCGTTGTCAGAATACATATTTTGCGGTATTCCGCGACGAGATACGAAGCGGTGGTACGCTGCAGTAAAGGTGGCGGAAGTATAATCGCTTACAAGCTCGAGGTGGATCGCCTTAGTTGTGAGACAGATAAACAATGCGATATACGCTTTCTGAGATTTGTGCCCGCGACCAGGGGCAGTCCGCGTAGTCGAGCCCGGTGTTAACGAAGGCGCGCGAAACTGGATTAACTCGTGCGTCCGATAGGTCACCCATGAGTTCGAATGGCACTTTTATCGCCTCGCGTGTACATCGTACGCATTTATGGAGAACCGATCGGACTGTGGCTCTAGCGCGAAGAATTCAAAATTCATTGCGCAATGACGCGAGATTGAGTTGTGGATCTCTGTGCATTGTTCTTAGATGATGATGTGCAATTATGAGGGAAAGAAGTGGATGGGATCAAAGGACGATCGGGTGCTTGATCGCTTCAGGGAGACGAGAATGACGTAACCGTCCACCGACCCAAATGAGTCCATTATCGATGAATGGATTTAATGATGATAACGGACTGAATTTCGGAACTGCTTTGGCGCAGTTTAGATTAGCGAGTTCGTCAGGAAACACATCCATTTGAATGGTTAAAACCATTCAAATGTCAGTGGGACGACGCATTTTTAACGAATGAATTTTCGCGGATTGTATATCCGTTGATTGAAGGATAACCGAGCTGCCGTCGAGTTTAACATTGGAGGTGGAGTCGCGGTTGTGTCTTCGTATTGTCTGTGCGAATCGAATGACGTACGCCGTAACTCGCACTAATTTCGGCTATGAAGAGAATCGGGACGAAAGATCCCAACATTCCGTCGAGCTTAGCGCGTCCACGACAGTTTGTCGCTGCTCAACAATAGAATCCGCGGGTAAGTGATTTGAAACGGAGGTTTGATCGGGCCATGCCTCGCGCGGCTGCGTCAGCCACGCGAAGGACCGTGCCACCAGAGCTGCAGTGAGGCGATCGCATCAGGTGCGAGACCGCGCGAAGCACTTTCCGGATTGTCGTGAGTAGGCACATGGCGCCATGTCACATTAGGCAACAACGTTTTGATCGTCGATACGCGATTAGCTACGTATGTTTTCCAATGAGATGGTGACTTACTGAGCCACGCTAAGGTGATGGTGGAGTCTGTCCAACAATAACACTCTACATTTTGATATTGGAGGGTTATTCGCACGAATTGAACAAGCTGCGCAAAAAAGATGCGCGGCAGCCAGCTCGAGGCGGGGAACGCTGAGAGTCTTGAATAGAGCAACGCGTGATTTGGCTATTAGGAGCGATATGATAATCGAATTATCGATGTTAACAACACGCAAGTAAACGGCGGCGGCATACGCGTGAATTGACGCGTCGGAAAACCCATGTAATTCGTAATGCAAAGAACTGGAACCCACAGTTGCCATCTGTGGTGGGGGATAGCTGACGGCGTACACACCGTCGTATGTACGCCGAAGTTAGCCGAGCGCCGCCGAGCGCTGAGCGTACACGTCGCTTCGGTTAGCTTCGGTATTATTCGGTGTGTACGCCGCCGTTGGTGCTGTGCTGCAAACGTCTGCCGAACGGCAACTCTGCTGGAACCTTGCATCGTCCAACGCGGAATTCTAATTTGACTCAAGCAGGGAAGCTTCGAATGATAGGTTAACCACCGATCGGCATAATCGGCAAGGATTTCGTCGTCCCACTGACATTTAACCATCCATAACTGCTGCATAAATATTTTTGCTGTTATGATAACGGGCGTGCCCCAGCGGGTCGAAGAGCTTCGCGATGGTTGAAAGAACGGCGCATTTCGTGATTTTGATTCCGAGATTTTGTGAAATAGACACTTGGAATTGAAAAACATCGTGACAGGGATTCCACGTGATATCGAGAACTTTGAGCTGTTCGTCGTCTTGAAGGATTGTCGGACAGGCAAGTCCATGGTCAGACGGATCGATATCCGAAAGGAGTTCCTGACAATTGCTTGCCTATTTCCGCAAGCGAAATCCTCCGCGCTCTAAGAGCGCGTTTAGTTGATCGCGCGTCTGCGGCGCAAGGACTTTATCGTCGGCTCCGAATACACAATCATCGACGTAGACCTACGAAAGTAATACGGAGACTGCCAATGGATAACGTCCGCTCTCGTCAAGGGCGAGTTGCCGAAGTACGCGAAGAGCTAAATACGGAGCACACGCTGTCCCATAAGTAACAGTCAATAAGCGATATTCATTGATGGATTCTTCGGGAGAAGGTCGCCATAGAATGTGCTGGTAATTAGTGTCGCGCGGATCGACGAGAATTTGTCGATACATATCATTGGCAATATCAGCAATATAAACATACTGATATTGCCGCCATCGAATGATCACGGTCGTGATATCTAACTGAAGCTTGAGGCCGACTAATAAATGGTCGTTCAAGGACGTGCCGTTCGTGATTTGACAGGACGCATTAAATACGACACGTAACCAGGTAGTTTCACTACTGTTGCGTAAAACTGCGTGATGCGGTACAAAATAGTTCTGTGGCTGTTCGCGCTCAGGGTTCGTAATTTTGGCCATATGCCGGAGGTGCAGATACTCGGCGAAAAATTTGCGATACTCGACAGCTTTCTTGGGCTCGCGACTCAATTGTTTCTCCATACGCTGGAGACTCTTTAGGGCGGCGAAGCGAGATTCGCCGATCGGGATCGGAGGGCTATTTTTGAACGGTAACCTGACTATGTATCGGCCCTGAGGCGTACGCTTATTTGTTGTGAGGAAGTGTTCCTCGCATTGAGTCTCTTCCGGACTCCAATGAGACTTCTGCGGAATCTCTTCGATCTCCCAGAAGCGACGAAGGCCCGCTTCGAGCTCTTCGAGGATGGTACTATGATGTACCAGAATAGAGAAATGGGAGGTGATTTGGGATTGAATGGGGCCGGAAACAATCCAGCCCAGCGTCGTACGTTGAGCCACGGGCTCATTTTCGGATCCTTTTCGGATCCCTTTTAGAAGAATCGCGCCGTAAAGGTCGGCGCCGATAATTAGATAGAATGGATCGCGGCTCATGGGTTCGCTATCGGCTAAATCAAGTCCCGATAAATGTTTCCACTGACAGATAGAATTGACAGGATTTGGCATATATTTACTTAATGATTTTAGAACCAACGCAGTCGTCGAATGAATGGGACCGTCGCTGATCGCGGGAGCGATTGTGATATCCGTGGCATAAGTAATGGATTGCGTATCTCCGACGCATGTAATGCGCACCGATTTTTTTATTTTTGGCAACCGCAAATTTTGCACAATCGCTTCGGTAATTAACGTGGCTA
This sequence comes from Tetramorium alpestre, assembly GCA_021460005.1. Classification (NCBI taxonomy): domain Eukaryota; kingdom Metazoa; phylum Arthropoda; class Insecta; order Hymenoptera; family Formicidae; genus Tetramorium; species Tetramorium alpestre. The sequence continues at coordinate 343,085 of JAJVSH010000176.1, read as the reverse complement.
CTGACCCTTGATCGATCAGCGCACATATTATGATGGAACGTCCGTTTGGTGAGCGCACACACGCGCACGGTTGCTAAGAGGATTTGCATATCGGAATCGAACGGTTTTACCACTGAGTGTGACGCGACTTCCATATCGGTTTGATTGCTCGATACAGTTTCAGATGTTGGCTCGGAATCACTCGCCTTCGCCGCGTTATCGCAATGCAGTAAGGTGTGATGCTTCCGACTGCATTGTTTGCACACGCGAGAGCTCGTGCATTCCTTTACGCTATGCTTTGAGCTCAAGCAGTTAAAGCATCGCTTGACCTTTTTTATGAATTCGGCACGTTCCGCCGGAGTTTTCGATAAGAAGGTGGAACATTGGTACAACAGATGGCTCGTTTTGCAAAGTGAACACGTCAAATTCGTCATTGAAGCTGAATGTGACGCGAGCAATTTATTTTTTGGCTTGGAGGCGTCCGTCTTAGCTTGAGGGCTAACGGGCACGATAGCCTCAAGCGCGCGAATGCGAGATGCGAGGAACGCGTCGAGCTCGCGGTATGTCGAATATTTCATAGAATCTTCGAGTTTCAGTTCCCACGCTTTGCGAGACGTCTTATCAAGTTTCAAGTAAGAAGAACGAGCATGTCGTCCCAATGTTCCACTGGACGGCCCAAATTAATGAGCGCTTGTATCGCGGAATTGGTTTGATCGCGGAGATTGCGAAGGTCTTTGGAAGTTTCTGACGACCGGTAATTGTAGCAACGTTTGCAAGTGACCTGAAATAAGTCGACGCTTGTTTTCATACCGTGAAACTAGAATATTCCACGCGACTTTGAAATTTGTGTTCGTGATCTTAAGATGGCTTAGCGCGTGACTTGCTTCCCCTTTGACACATGAAACTAAAAAAGTCATACGAGTCACATTCGATAATGTGGGATTATTTTTAAACATTGAAGTAAAGCGATTGCGAAAACTTTCCCATTTTTCGAAACTCCCGTCGAATTCCGGAGGCTTGTCGTGGTAGATACAACGATTTGACACATGAGATTGAGATACTGCTTACGTTCGCCGGGGTGGCGTGAGAGGATGACGCAGTGTCATAGGTGGCAAGTACCTCCGCCATGAAGTCCGCTGCTTCGTTGTATGCATCCTCGCAATCGACAAATTGCTCTTGTCGGATGTATGGTTCGGACGCCTTCCGCGTAGAGCATGATCTTCGCATCCAGCTCCTGGCTTTTGGCAAACGTCTCTTGCAGAGCCGTGAGTCGCTGTCGGGTGACGGCTTGCCCGAGATTCTTAAAATTTGGCGATGCCCTTGAGATGGATTTCATGAATTGGGCTTGTATAGCAAAAAGTTCGTCAACGGACGACATGGTCAGCAGCGATATTTTTGAAAAGTCGGAACATTCAAAAGTCAATAAACACTTGACGCCGATCCGGTTCGAAGGACCACTTAATGTTTGCGCACAAACAAAGCGTCACTGGCAGTCTTTTCTAGAAGACTCGGTCGTCAAGGTGGTCACTTTCAAAATTAACGGCTCCTCTTTTATATCACTGAATAATTTAATTTACTTTAAACTGTTACACAATTTGTGACTTGGATTTATACAGTTAATTGCCGGGATAGTAATTAGTCTCGTGGCTGCGCTGCACTTTTATGCAAGGCGAAAGTTCTGGATTGATCGTGTGCGTCGACGACATGCGGTACCCGAGTGCTCGGAATATCTTGCCGCGAAAGAGCGCTAGGAAATCTTGCTGCGACCGCGATATCTGCAGAAAGTCCGCGGGAGGCGGAAAGAATGCGAGATCGGTCAGCTTGTGTGAATTGGACGTTCATGGACGGCACCTGCGACTTTACTCGCGAAATGATTAATACTTGCAAAGACGATTGTAACTCGAAATTGTCGGTTGTGGGTCGTGATTCGAAAGCGACTCGGCTCTTTTCGAGCGCGGAGCAAAAGAAAAAGAGTAGAGCAATCCGTCACAGCAAACGTCACCGGGAGTCGTTCGACCGTCGGAGACATTCGGATCGATCGATAATCGCGAGACATGTCGATCGCCCGCAACGCATCGGTAAGGCCTTATCGCATTTGTCGCGCCATTCAAATCAATTTCGGAACAAAAACTGTTTTCTGAAATGGTTTTATAAAATTTTGTGCAATTTGATAAATTAATCTTTGACTATTTTGAAATAATTTCTGAATCAAAATTTTTCGAGATTGAAAAAGTGCGTTAAAAGAAATAATTTAATGAATACTTTAAAAATAATAAATATGCTTTTACTGATTTATTATTTAAGGCTGATCTACAATGTGCTCTTTACTTCCTGTTTTCTGTTTTTTGCTTCTTGCTTCTCTGTTTCTCCATGTCCTGTTTTACCGACAATCACGTTTCTTGTCTCGTGCTTCTTGTCTCTTCCTGAGTTCGTCAACTTCTATCTATCAACTTCTATCTGGGGCGACAGAAAACTGAGAGAACGAGAAAACGAAGGCATGCTACGCTGCAGAAATCGTCAATAATAGAACGAGACAGTTTCACTCTATTCATGTAAATAGCTCATTTTTTTAATATAACAAATGTAATAAAGGATTATTCGTATTGTATAGTTTAAACGAAAAGAACGCAAAAAAATGTGGAACGACGACGGTGTTGCGGTCACAGCGGAGGTGAACTTACGACATAACCAAAAAGCAGCATGTCGGATAAGGAAAATGAAGATATTCAGGTGGATGAAGCTTTTGGCGAATTGCTTGCCAATTTCGTTCGACAACATCCTTGCCTTTATGATAAAAAATGCAAAGATTATAAAGATAAGAAGTTTGTCGCTGATACATGGATGTCCATCGCATTCGCCTGTAATATGTCGGATAAGTAAACAAAAAAAAGTTTAATTGTGAGATAAAAATATAGTTTATACATACATATATAGATACTGGATGGTTAATTCTAGGTTTACATTAGATTACGTTGGAGAGATTATAGTGTACTCTATTTTGCAGTGGATGCAGTTCAGAAACAGTGGAAAATTCTTCCAATTCACTCGAGAACGCCGTCTTGAGAATATGTATGAGCATGTATGTATCATGTACATTACCTTCAATTCAGCGATAGAATATTACAATGCAAAAATCTAAATTATGACAACAAGACAATAGAACGTGGATCAAATCATGAATATTATACGCAATTATATACGTTGAATATTATATGCAGACTTAAACTAGTACATGTAGATATTATATCTCAAAACTTTTCAGACTACTTTTGTATGCTTAAGTATACGTATGAAGCTTGTAAAAGTGGAGAAATAAATACTTTGTATATTTAATAATCTCTTTTATTTATTTACCTGAGCCTTAACATTACAAACAAAAAAAATACTGACATTAGGTACTGAACTTTACACTTTGGCTAGGAACATTGCACTTCTTAATAAGTACATACAAGAATAGGAACATTCGTCCATAAAAACAAAGACTATATAAAAAAATTAAATGCTAGTTATTAGTAACTTTAAAAAATATCCTCTTATACTTTATATTAGATATGCAGAAATGTGTAAGAAATTAAAATGTTATTAACTCAAAAAAAGTGACACATTATGTAAACGCGAAACAATATGTTATATCTATCTAAAAAAATCACATTTTTTGTAATTATTATGTTGCATATAAAAAATTCCCAATGTGCTGGACAGTTTTTGAATCTGTCTTCATTATTATTGTTGGCCGAGCGAAGAAGGAATTACAGATTCTCATCACTTCGTTTCCACTTCTACCAAGTTCTGGAACTTATCCACAACAGATAAACATTGCATATAACATTGGATCTTGTACTTGGAGTTTACTCTTTTCAACGCATAAAGTAATGCCTTTGCCATTGCTGCTTCCTCTCCACTATCGTCATTATCGACAAGAGTGACAGATTGTGAACGCTTTTCTGATAAATTATTCACGAGCATGTTTATAGAATCAGTCGTATTGCTTATCATTTTAGACAAATGTTCCTGCTCTTTAACTCCTTTATCTTTTATCTTTTGAGTTGCAGAATGATCAGGTGGTGGGTAAATTCTTCCTTGCAATACTTAATGACTTTGGGTGACCAACTGAACTTAATGACCTTGGTTGACTAACTGAACATAATGACTTTGGCTGACCAACTGAAGATGCTGACGATGCTACAGATGCTGAAGATTCTAATCTTTCTGGCGGTGGAATTGAAACATTTGAGTCACCACTCATAAAAAGATCTGTATTCCATAGATTGCTAAACGGTGATCTAGATGGTTGCTGTACTGTTTAGTGTTGTGCAGTGTATTATGTGTGCCTACACTATTCTAAACTCGTGAAGTGCTTGTTCCCATTGCCAATCTACTTAGCCAATGTCTGAGCAAAAGTAATCTTTCAGAATGTTTCGTTGAGCGTCAGCTCTCACTGGAGGATTGTTGGACCCAAGTCGTCCAACATCAGTGATTGGTCCTCTGTATATATTTCTCCTCCACTCACCTTCAATAACATCTTCATATATCTCCTTCCCTATCTACCATAGATGTAGGACAGTAGGTTCTTTCTGATTGTGCTAAGTCGTCCTCGTTATAAAGGCACACAATTGCTTTTACAATGTCTTCCGTTGTTTCTACTAAGCTGCACAGATCCCTTCTCAAGATACGCCATCTTGAACACATGATTCCAAACGCATTTTCAATGACGCGTCTAGCACGACTAAGTTTGTAATTAAATATCCTTTCTTCATCGCCGAAAGTTCTATAAGATCTGGCATATGGGCGCATCATATGGATACCAAGTGGGAATGCTTCATCGGCAACAAAAGTGAAGGGGAGGGTGACATTACTGCCGGGAATCTCTTTTGGAAGAGGAAAGTCAATTTCATCCGCATCGAGTGTTTGACCAAAAGCACAATTTGCCCACACACCTCTATTACTTTGAGATCCTGCAAGAGAAATAAAAAAGAAGGTTACCTAAGTTATTATAATGCAATGTATAGTGTCTCAATCATTGTTGTACAGGGGGTACTCACCGTAATCGCCAATATCCACCTATGTAAAACGATATTTAGCATCACATGCAGCCATGAGAATTATTGAAAATCTCTTTTTGTAAGAGCTGTAAAACTGAGAGCCAGTTTTTGGAGGGCACTGTATCGATATATATTTGCCGTCAATCGCCCCTACACAGTTGGGAAACTGCCATTGGTTGAAGAAATCCTCGGATATCTGCATCATAGTCTCTCTTGTTGCCTGCAGATATATCGGTTGAAGAGCTTTCCACAAAGCCTTGCAGGTTTCGTTAAACACTTTATGTGCAGTGGAACGCCCAATTCTATAACTCCATGAAGACGTCCTAATTGATGTGTCTCGGGCTAGTATTCTTTAAGAAAATAACGTAGGACTTAGTGACAGATACCTTAACATTAGTACATAGAAGTAGGAAATGTACTTACTCAAGAGTCATGGCCACGCGTAACTGTAGAGGCAATGGAGTTTTGATTCTTCGCTTAGTTAAGTATGGTCTCCGCAAATCACAAAGATAATCAAATTGCTGCACATTCATGCGTGTATAATCGAAGAATTCTTCGTGGTCTGTAGTTCTCAATTCTCCAAACAGGTTTCTATAGACTCCTTGATTCTCTCGAGAATAATTAACTGGTCTTACCCACCAACGCCTGATCCTTTTTTTCTTTAATTGCATTTTCGCAAGCAATAGCATAACATAAAGATTCCAACATTAAGCAATAAGCAAGACAATTAATGATTCTTCGTCCATTTTTAGTTATTATTCAAACATTAATTCATGCGTAGACGCGAACAGTCGCCAGCATTCAGTGCAACGGTTTTTCTTATATTGTTCTTGTGGTCAGTTGCATCCGCGTCTTGAACGTCTTCGGGCAGTGCACGTGTAGGCGAGTGCACGTGTAGGCGTACTCCTCGTCACGTGTCAGCAAATTATTGCAGATGGAGGACGCCTCATTCATATATTAACATCTTAGGTATTGCCTTAAACATCGTTAGCCAAAAAGAATATTGTCGTAACACAAGAACGGACTATGAATATCAGCCTGTGATTGGTCTGTGTAAAGTAACATGTTTCTCCAGAAATTTTAGAAGAGACAAATTGTACATGGCGATGTTCCTTGACTCCATATGATAAAAATCAAAGAAACAAAAAACAAGAAGCAGAGCACACGAAACAAAAAACAAAGAGCACATTATAGATCAGCCTTTAATAGTTCCAAAATGTTTTCCGTGGATTTTGTTTTATCTTCAACTATTGCGAGTATAAAATACTGTTCTAATACTTGCCAATTTTTTAATAATCTTTCTACACATTTATGTACGATTAACCATCTTGTATTAGATAATTTTAAAATCTTGTTTCTTTCCATATTGAAAAAATCCTGGAATTCACCTAAAATTGCACATCTCTTAGCACTGCCCGAGATATAAGTACTGATATATAGATATACTGAGATATAAGTACCTCGAATTAAAATTTCGCATGATTCCGATAATTTATCACAAACTTTACTTGCTATTAACGCGGATGAATGGCAAATGCAATTAAGTGTAATAAAACCCGGTATTTCTAATTTTAAACGAGACATAAAAGAGTTATGATAACCGCAATCATAACCGCAGCGTTATCACTTGCCATTCCTATTATATTTTGTAATGGAATATTTTTTTGCAAAAGAAGATTTTTAAAATTATCGAAAATTTTATTCGCAGAGTTATCTGTTGCGTCCACAGACATTAAGTCTAATTATTAGTGGTAACTTTTTTACACGGAGGAAAAGCGAAAGACACACTCACACATCTACACATGCACAAACGCATTAAGAGAAAAAAAGGTTAAACAATTAAGATATTTATTTGGTTTGGCAGCGCCAAGTATTTTGAATAAAATATTTCTTTTAAGTTCATCTTCAAATGCTCTGTAATCAATGAAATGATTAATATCTGAAGCTAAAATCGAGACAATCTTATATATAAGATCAAACTATGAACACTGACTAAAAAGTAATAGGTATTCTAGTTTATGTAATTATCCATTTTTATAGTTGGCGCATTTTCGTGATATCATTATTTTTGCAGGAAGGAGAAATTTTTTGTTCTTTTTTTGTACAAAAGTAATTTTGTTATGTCATACATTCTGTATTGCCAAATAAAAATAATTTTGTACAAGAGTTCTTTTTTGAAGACGTAGTTTGGGCGCGTATACTTGGCGCTTTTTTTAAAAAGGTAATTTTGGGGTGATTTCACACATTTTGTAGTAATTGTTATATTTTATTTTATACTTACTTCTTCGGCGATTAAAATCCGAGAGAGAAAACAAAATGTAAATATATAAAGCATTTTGGCAAATGAAACTTAGGATCCGAACAATACCAAATTTCCAATTCCAGGATTTTTACAGGATGCTTTGGAATTTCGGCTGGTATATTAATAATAAATTAAGAAATCGATAATTGATAAGGAATGTATTCTGTAATGGTAAAAAAAAATGTTGCAATGATCGATGGAAAATGTAATATAATATATGATTAAATTAAACTGTAAACACTGGCTAAAGAGTAATAGTGAAGAAATAGGTGTTCTTTGTTGTTTATATGAGTGCACAGCAACCTTTATATCGACTCACAGCAGCCAATAATTTAATATCAATGTTCGATAATTCATAGTCTCTAATCTTATCTCTTTAAGACCGTTTAAAATACATTTTCAAGCTTTAAATGCTCCATAATCAATGAAATAATTTTAGTATTGATATCTGAAGTCTGAAGATAAAGTCTCAAGACAAACTTATTATATACAAGATCAAACTATAAAAAAATAAAATGCGGATACTTATATTTTATATAACTATATTTCTTGATTTTCACGGTTTTTATAAATCTTATTTTCACTAATTAAACGTTGAGGTTAATAATGTCTCACTTATTTTGACACATTGTGGTTAATAGGCTTGTTCGTTGTAGTTGCACTGCTACACTGAGCAGCACTGCTGAAATTTAACTTATTGCACCAGTTCAGCAGTACAACTCACAATCAGTCAGTGACGCCGCATAACGGCGACGCCTCGAACTATGCGAACGCACGTGCGGTCGTACTTAATGTGATAACATTCTGACACATCGGGCGCCGCCTTACGTTGAAAATGCAAACAGTACATTCCCCCACCTCTGGCCAGGACAACGATAATGATGATAACGTTTCTTACTTAAACCAAAATTTCCCAATTTCAGACTTTACATCGCAATATCTCCGCTCGTAGGTCACGCAGAAAAAAAATAAAAACATTTTTGTTATATAAGTTAAACTCAAGATATACATTGAGATTACTTAAAATTTGGATCGGTTCAGTCGTTTTTGAGATCTGATAATCGAGGTTCTCTCAATACGACGTCTCGCGTATAAGAGGCTCGTCGGTCTCGGCGCGACGCTGCGCGTACACCTAGTGCGAGACACTGCCGTGCCTCTTGATATACAGATGATTAATGATGATTCTGTAAATAGTACAATATTCAATTTTCACTAATGTGAAAAGAATATTATACTTAACAATGATGAAATAATGATACGGTATATTTATAATATAAATAATATAAAATAAGACAGAACGTCGTTTAAGCTTTCACGCGTTCAGTGTGTTCATAATGTCGATCTTCCGCCAGATTTATCTCTGAATATTATCCTCGATCAACTTGTCAACGATTGTCAATTTAAAGTCGAAAAAACGTTCGGGAGATCTCTCAGGCATTGGATCAATTGGATCAGGCATCAAATCAAAGTATGAGAATACATAAATAGGTAGTAGAGGCGGGTTTCGATCCGGGTCCTCCGAGGGGGGAGCGAGACGGGGGACTACTCCGCGGGCGAGAGGGGTATGCCGTCACGGGGGCCGCGGCGCACGGTACGTGTCAAAAAATGCAAACTTTACAAAACAATGTCAATGTACGGTCGGTGTTGCTAGACGGGCCGCTTTTTTCGCGCATGCGTACTGAAAAGAGGCCTCAGTAACGTATCACCATTATAAGAAAAATGGTGCATTAGAGCCTTGGCTTCAATGTTTAAAATAACCGAAGAATTTTTATAAAATTAATAAAAAAATATGAAATAAGATGTGTGTGTGTGTGTGTGTGTGTGTGTGTGTGTGTGTGTGTGTGTGTGTGTGTGTGNTTAAATATTGTCCACGTCTTCGAATCTGTCACTGCAAGCACAGTCAACCTACTGCGGTCTTGCACGCTTTCAGGCCGATTTTATATTCCATTTTTGTCTCTCTTTAACTACACAATCATTGATACTATCAACGAGAAGGAAAAAATATCATTCTAATGTTGCATCGTTTTGGTACATACAGCATTTTTTCGCAAATGTTGCATTTTTGCACGTGTTCGGTGATTTCATCGCGACTGTTTTAAGATTGCATTTTGACACGTTCGACGATTTTATCCCGAATGTCCTTGAGAAATGCTGTCATTGACTTATACATAATAAACTTTGTCACCGCAGTCGTATATTAAAGTATTTGGCTGTATTTGTATACGTGTTTCGTGATCTCATTGCGACTGTTCTAAGATTGCATTTTTGACACGTGCTCGATGAGATGATTGTCCTTGAGAAATGTTAACCATAGCTGCCGTACATCGGCGCTTTTGTACATGTGTTTGATGATTTCATCATAGAAAAAAATATCTGAGTGAAAAAAGAGGAGGGGATATCCATATTTAAATGAGATCCGATATATAAAATGTATCAGTCGGCTCTCCATCAATTATAAGCATTGACAAGATGAATTATTACGTTGATCAAGATGAAGCATGTAAGAAACAGTGTAATGAGTAAGTATTGAATAAGAAATCTTTTATGTACTTTATACTTAATTATATTTTTTCTATAAATATTTGTATTTTTCTAATTTTGAGAAACCTCATCATACACCTCGTATCCTGGGAAGGAGATTTGTGTTGACTGCCACAGGTTATAAATATTTGGACATTGGAATTAGCGTGGGATTGATATCTTACGTGAAAATCATTTTTGGCGATAATCGAGAAAATCAAATAATATTGCCTCATGCAATGTGGACAGCGTTCGTCGAAAGATGTGAGACTGTGGAACGATTTCTATCGTCAAATATCGCCTCATCACTATCGATTCGCGAGTTAGTGATTGAACGTGTTAAGATGCATGATACAAACATTGTAAAATTGAGATTACACGATACCTGCATGTACATGCAACCTCAAATTTTATTGTTTCTACTCGAAATCAAAACTTGTGTAGAGCATGTATATTTCTGGCTATGTCAGAATATGCAAGGTGTTAGTAAAAAATATAAGAAGTTTGTAAATACTTTAAAAATCAATTGTATTATTGATAAGTGTGATGCAACTAAAATCTTGCATAAAGTTTCAGATAAAACTTTGCTTATTGATTGCGAATTATTAGCTTTTGCGATAGATAATATTT
>JAJVSH010000176.1:308090-321991 GCA_021460005.1 Tetramorium alpestre | reverse complement strand
AAAGTATTAAAGAATCTGAGTCGATGCAAACAATTTTAAAAAATTCAACTAATTCTCTGACAAATAAAGTAGTTTTTCAAGAATTGATATCGAGTTTAGAAAATCTCCGAACTAAAGAAAAAGAACAACGAATCAAAGTTGAAAAATTGNGAGACAAAGTACAAAAAAGAAAATCTCGACTTATTGAGATTACAGTAAACAAAAAACTNAAGACTACCGATAGTAAAGAAAATAACTAAANGTGCAATTAAAATGTTCTTTTTTATAATTTTATGTTTTGTTTTTAATGAGTTATCATAACTCGTATATAGATACTTATATATAATTCCTGTTACTCATATATATAATTTATGTGAAAATGATTTAAAAAATCTTATTCTTTTAGATTTTATCATTATAGATTAAATGATTTTTAAAATAAATTTTTTTTTTCAATAAAATATTGTCAAATAATATTAGTATTATTATTTTAGAGTTTTTAATTTGTATATGATGACTATGTTGCGCATTAATTAAAATTTCCCCTTTTTTGCAAAAAATTTCCTCTTTTTTTATCCAAATTTTCCCCTTTTCCCCCTATAATAAAAGAAATAGGGAGTACGATCCCTGTAAGTGTGCCCGCGGACCCACACAACACATTGCATTCAATTGATAATAACGAAATTTCCGAGACTAATGTACCTTTCTGCGAGGCGGTAGGATCTCTTAACTTCTTAGCAATGATTTCTCGTCCGGATATTGCGTTCGCGGTTAGTACAGTAAGGTATCTTAACTGTCACGGTAACAGTCATTGGCAGGCCGTGAAGCGCATATTTAGATATTTGATTGATACAAAAGCAATAGGCATTCAATACGAGAACAACGGAAGTGAATTAAAACTTGAAGGTTTTTCTGACGCGGATTATGCCAACGATCCCGACACTAGGAGATTAACTACCGGTTATATCTTTAGTTTAGCGGGTGGACCCGTAACATGGTCGTCTCAACGCCAAAAACTTGTAACTTTAAGTACAACAGAAGCGGAATATGTTGCTGCGGCGACCGCTGCCAAAGAGGCCATTTGGTTGAGAAAGCTTTTAAGTGGCATCGAATGTCAATGTCAAAGCCCAACTACGCTTCACGTCGATAACCAGAGTGCAATTCGCTTGATTAAAAATCCAGAGTTTCATAAACGCACCAAACACATTGACATTCGATAACATTTCATCCGTGAGAAAGTCGAAAATTCTGAGTTATGTATAAAATACATTCCTACTGTTACTCAAAAAGCCGATATACTGACAAAAGCTTTGCTGAAAGATCGTTTTCAATCGCTATGTTCTAGTTTAAATTTAATGGAGAAATAAGCGAAGCACTTAAAAAGTGGGAGTGTTGAGAATGCGTGTTACTCATATTTCTTTGTTTTTCATACTTCGCGCGCGTTCCTACGCTACCTGCTTCTCGTTTCATAAGTCCCTATATTACTCACTAGCGTCCTGCGACATCTTTTGGCTTCCCATATTATATAACTTTTGTCTTTTGTCAAGCGCTTAGTTTTACACACAATAAAACGATCCTTTGTACAAGTCAGACGTGTGCAGTTCAATCTCTCCCGAAACCGAAATACGAAATATTCTACGCAATAATTTAACATTTCATTTCAACGAGCGCAAATTCATCATTGCTAGCAATTCACCGAGCGAAACAGCAGGGTCAGCAGGTAGCGCAAATCACGTAGTTACATTAGGTGCTTCCACTAGCGCAACCGCTCACTGAGCGGCTNAGTAGCAATTTGACGTGATTGGTTGGATCTAACGGTAAGAACCAATCACGTCAAATCGCTACTTAGCCGCTCAGTGAGCGGTTGCGCTACTGGATTCATCCATCATTAATCGTTCGCCGCAACGTTTAACTCAAGCTTTCGTAGATACCAAACTTGTTTGCAAATTGAGGTAGACAGACATGGTCATGTCTACCCCAATAAAACAGTACGTGAAATCTACGTCATTGCCAGATGGAATCCACGTGGATCTTACTGTTGTATTGGGGTATCTAGTGGGGTAGAGAGCGTACGTTATAAGAAGTCGACAGAATATCGTTTAAGCTTTCTCGCGTTCAGTGTGTTCATAACGTCGACCTTCCGCCAGATTTATCTCTGAATATTATCCTCGATCAGCTTGTCAACGATTGTTAATTTAAAGTCGAGAAAACATTCGGGAGATCTCTCAGGCATTGGATCAATTGGATCAGGCATCAGATCAAAGTATGAAAATAGTAGACATATAATGTCTACTTTTCTTAAATATGTAAGTAGGTAGCAGAGGCGGGTTTCGATTCGGGTCCTTCAAGGAGGGAGCGGGGCGGGGGACTACTCCGCGGGCGAGAGGGGTATGACGTACCGTGCGCCGCGGTTCCCGTGACGTCATATCCCTCTCGCCCGCGGAGTAGTCCCCTGCCCCGCTCCCCCCTCGAAGGACCCGGATCGAAACCCGCCTCTACTACCTACTTACATATTTAAGAAAAGTAGACATATAATGTCTACTTTTCTTAAATATGTATTTTTATACTTTGATCTGATGCCTGATCCAATTGATCCAATACCTGAGAGATCTCCCCAACATTTTCTCGACTTTAAATTGACAATCGTTGACAAGTTGAACGAGGGTAATATTCAGAGATAAATCTGGCGGAAGATCGACATTATGAACATACTGAACGCGAGAAAACTTAAATAACATTCTGTCGACTTCTTATAACGTACGCTCTCTACTCCACTAGATACCCCAATAGAATAGTAAGATCCACGTGGATTCCATCTGGCAATGACGTGGATTTCACGTACTGTTTTATTGGGGTAGACACGACCATGTCTGTCTACCCCATTATAAAGAATAAACAGTACAAAAAAATTGATTTGAAACACAGCCGACCATGCAAAAACGGAAAACATATAAATTTTCCTCATTTTTTTATCGTGCGCTTTAACGATTCGTGACAAATTTCTTTACTCAACATGCTCTGAGGCACTTGAAATAAATTGTTTATTCTCCATATAACAATCTTCAGTTGATTTCGAAGTAGCACAGAACCATAAAAGATTAATATTTTGAATATATGTCACGAATCGCTAAAGCGCACGATAAAAATGAGGAAAATTCTTATGTTTTCCATCTTTGCATAGTCGGCTGCGGATCAAATAAATTTTTTCGTATTGTTTATTCTCCATATAATAATCTTTAGTAGATTTGGAAGTGGCACAGAACCATAAAAAATTTATAATTTGAATATATGTCACGAATCGCTAAAGCGCACAATAAAAAATGAGGAAAATTTTCATGTTTTCCGTCTTTGCATGGTCGGCTGCGTTCCAAATAAATTTTTTGTATTGTTTATTCTTCGTATAACAATTTACAGCTGATTTGAAAGTGGCACAGAAACATGAAAAGTTATTATGCATAGAGATTCTTGTCATATATTCAAATTATTAGTTTTTATGATTTTGTGGCACTTTCAAATGAGTTTTAGATGGTTCTATAAAGAGTAAACAATACAATAAAATTTATTTAGAGTCTATCTGAATATGCTGAGTAAAGAAATTTGAGATTTTCCCACATTTTCCATTACGCGTCACAGAAATTCGATGGTTCTGTGCCACTTCCAAATCAATTAAAGATTGTTATATGGAGAATAAACAATACGAAAAAATTTATTTCAAGTGCATCTGAACATGCAGAGTAAAGAAATTTGAGATTTTCCCGCGTTTTTCATTACGCGTCACAGAAATTCGTGACTTATATTGAATATAATAATTTTTCATGGTTCTGTACCACTTCCAAATCAGCTAAAATAAATCCTATTGAATGATTGCCTCATCGGACGAACGAATTCGCGCACGCATTCTGTAAATGGTAGGACACGCCGAACTACAAGATCTCTATTATGTCAAGAAAAGACAAAATGAGCTTCTTGGGACTTTCGTTTCGTTCGTCCGGATGAGGTAATTATTCAATAAAATTTATTTTAGCTTCGACAATGAATTATGATTTGTAAAATAAATTTAATAATTGTTTTAATCATAATTTTAATTTCATAACAGTAGTTAACATTAGTAATTAAATGTCTGTGTAATATTTGTCAGGGAATGGTATTATTATTGTATAACTAATAATGACGCAAAATGTATTTCAAGAGACCATAGGAATCACTAAGTTATCAATATTGAAGGCAGCTGTATAAAGAATGATGAGAAGAAGTAACTGAGGACTCTTTTTAATTTATTTAATAATTTAACACAGGAACACAGCATTTAATTTAATTTAACACAGAGAAACACAGCGTTTAACACAGCATAATTATATTAATATTATTTATTTTTAACAGAAAATAATAATTAAAAAGAAAATATTAATAATTGATCCCTTTCCTCCACGGCCGCCTCGGCCGTTGCCGCGTCCGCGATCGCCTCGGCCGCGATCGGCCCAGCATCATTTGTTGCGCCCAGCCCTTTGTCAGCGCGGAACTGAAATGAAACGTAAATTGTATAATTAAGATATTTATTTTATTAATAAATTTTTCTTTATTACCTTTTTTTATCTGCGACGTCTGCGTCGATTGCGTCGGGTACTCCGGCTGCATCGGCTGCGCTGGCTACGCTGAATGCGCTGAATTTGATTGAATTATTTTCAACCTTTCCTTGGGTCTTTCACCGTATTTAGCGCAATTAACATCAGCGGAAGCTGATGTTCCTTTGAAATTGACCGACATTGAGGTATCTTGGGTCGCGTCCCTTTTGAGCCTTGGGCGTGTAATCGTTGGCCGCGCTGCGTCTGCTGATTGTGAGCCGGTTTCGGCAGTGGCAGCGTTGGCTACGTCGACTCCGTCGGTGGCAACGAAGAAACCTGTAAATCTGAAAATGTTATAAATGCTGAAAATATTATAAAAAAATATAAAAAATAAAATAAAAATTATGCTGTTTTAATTTATTTATACTTACTTCTTCGGCGATTAAAGTCTGAGAGAGAAAACAAAATGGAAATTTTAATTAATTAATGTCTCACTTGACACATCGAGGTTAATGGGTCTGTTCGTTATAGTTGTACTGAGACTTTAATTAATTTATTGCATCAGTTCAGCAGTGCAGCCCAGTCAGTGCAGATGCCGCATAGCGGCGGGGTCTCAACCAAACTGCACGCACGTGCGGCAGCGCCCAATGTGGCGACGTTCCGTCATATCGAGTCGGGCGCCGACTTACGTTAAAAATACGAATAGTACATTCCCCCACCTCTAGCCAGGGCGACGATAATAATGACGACGTTTCTTAAACCAAATTTGCCAATTTCAGACTTTACATCGCAATATCTCTGCTCGTAGGTCACGTAGAAGAAAAATAAAAACACTTTCGTTATTATTAAACCCAAATTAAACCCATTTCAAGCTATCCATTGAGCTTATTTAAAATTTGATCGGTTCTGTCGTTTTTGAGATCCGATAATCGAAGGGTCTCTCAATATGACGTCTCGCGTATAAGAGGCTCGTCGGTCTCGACGCTGCGCGTACACTTGGCGCGAGACACTACCATGCCTCTTGATTTAATGGCGATAAATATTTTGCAAGAACACAAATAATTTTTTTTTCGGAAATGTCTGTGCTTTCATCAATTAATATTGAAAATTTACAAATTTGCAAATCATTAATAATTTTATTTACTTCATGTTTCGCGATAACATTGGTAACAATATTTTTACATTTATCTTGGCCTAGTGAAAGATCAGATACAATTTCAGGTTCAATACAGACATCTTTCATTAACGGAATTAAGTAATCCGCGGTATTAAATGCGATATTATGTTCGACATAAAATGCCGATAATTTAATTTCAGCGAGCTTAACTTTATCACAATGCGAAAGACTATCTCTATTATCATTACTTTTATTATTATTATTTTTTTTTTAGACATATTTAAAGCTCGTTCTATATGTTTGACTGACTTTGAATGTTTTATTAATTTTGATTTGCAACATGTGATGGCCTTATTACAGAAAGTGCACAAAGCTTTGTTATCCATAAGATGAGGAACCAACTATCCTTTAAAATAATCCTTATCTAACCATGCTACACGAAAATCTCGATTTTTTTTCTAATAGCTCCTTGTTCCATTGTATATATAATAATTGACTCTACTCTAATCTGCTCTACTCTAATCTAATTTTATTTATTTATATATTTACATATTTATGTACATACCTATTACCTATTCTTACCTTAAAATCGACGATTTCTTCCATCCAGGAGCCACGGATGCCGATCGTGATGACCAGGAGGTTGACCGACGTCGAGGTCAGCGGAGGCAGCAGCCAGCGTTACATCTTGGAGGAAACATTCAGGGTGGACATGCCGGCGACGCAAACGGTCATTCTCGAGGACGAAGATGTGCGGGTCGAGCAAAGGAACGACGACGAACAGGCGAGGAACACCACCGAGGAATCGGAGACACCGGGAACATTGGGAACAGCGCCAGAGGTCGAAAAGTCGGTTACGAGCCAAGCCGGACCGAACGAGCAGAGCGATGACATCCCAGAACCAGTTGCGGAAGTGGTGGTCGAACGGGAGAGTCCTCCACGAGAAGAGATATACGATGTGTAGTGATTTGTGGCGTAAAAAGTACGCGGGTCGCGATAATATATTATATTCAGTGCAAAGTGACGTTTCTAGGTTAGAAAATATGTCAAATATTTTTATGTTTGTTTATTCAAAGTCAAACGCGACGAATTATTCGTGCGAAGTTTTATGTAACGAGCGTAGGAGTGCGTTCGGTAGCGTAAAAGCACGCGGTGATGATAGCCAGTGCGATAATTTCATTTTAATAACAAAATCTCATTTCTTCATTTTAGCCGAAGCTATGCGGCTTACGTTTAAAAAGTCAGGTTTTGATTCTCTTTTATTTCTTAGTGTATTATTTTATTCCGGACTTTGTCTATTGATATATTACCGGGAAATGAATAAGAATGTTCGGTTTAAAGCAAGGGAACGAAAAGAAATAAGAAGCGCGCCGGAATACGGCGTAACATGCGCTAGCGTGAATCAAGAGTCGAGGAGTTGCCTCTCGGCCGCCGAAGCATACGGTTGTGCGAGAACTTAGCCGGACGCGTAAAAGATTCGAGAAAGTTCGAGGCATACGCGAGTATAAATATCCCGGTATATCCTAACGGGAACACGGCAGCTACCGCGGAAACGCGTAAAATTATCGAGATCACGCGAGACGCGTGAAATTAATATCCGAAATGCGGATAGCAACAGCGAGACGCAATTACGTCTCAAGTTACAGTATTGCGTCATACCGAAACGAGGCGAGGTGCGAAAGGATACGTGAGTGCGATTGTCTGCGCGAATGAGTGTAACGTTGTTTGTATATCCAACACTGTTTATTTCGGGAAAATATACCGAACTATTGAGCTACCCAACGAAATGTGTCCATATTATTTTGCCACCTACGTCATTAGGGACGACGACATCATCCTCATCAAGAAACGATATCAAGGCACCCTCATCAAGAAACGATATCAAGGCATCGGAATATATCCGTACCGAAAGCTGAGGACGAGAGGAAGCACAACCTAACCTTATCTATCTGCCGGAGTCCGCCATCCATCAAGACTTGCGCCCACAACATTTCACCATTGTCTTTTGTGCTACGTCAATGCGCATGCGCGAAAAGGGGAGCTCCGATCGGAACACTGGCCCGGATCAAACCTCCTTCCGCAGCTGGCGGACGTTTTGCTGTGATGGCGGAGACACAAGTACGCGTTCGCCGTGGATGTTGAAAAGATGTACCGCCTGATCATGGTACACCCGCTGGATCGGAATTTGCAACGCATTCTTTGAAGGCCCGACGACAGTTCGGACACGGTGGAGTACCAATTAAACACGATCACATACGGTCTCGCCTGCGCCCCCTTCTTGGCTATCCGAACGCTGCACCAACTCGCCGAGGATGACGGGTCTCGCTTTCCTCTGGGAGGAAATTACGACGAGACACATACGTGGATGACGTGCTGTCTGAAGCCGCACTGAAGGAGTCTCGCGATACACTCATCCATCTAAGGCCCGATCTACAATAGATAGAGTAAGGAGTAGAAGTAGGCGTAACGATTTTAGCGTAAAGATGTTTACGCTGGCTCCGTCTACAATACGGATGGAGTAGAAAGAATTAAGGGTCAATCAGAAGCGAGAGCTCACTGAGCGCTCAGTGAGCTACTGTGCTTCTAGATGCACCCAATTATATTCTTTTATTATATTCTTTTATTCTTTTGACACCTCAGTGAGTATAAACAATGAATATAAATATTATATTGCAAAATGAAGCTTAATGAATTAATTTTGACAAGTATCTCCATTATTACATGGCACCATCAATTAATATTAGACTGAAAACGACAAAAACAGAGACAAGAAAATCATAGAAAAAGAAGATGATGGATTCGTCCCATAAATCTATCTATAAAGTTCAACAAGGTTATCAGTCAAATCTTGTGAGAGAAACGGAGACGGAAGATCACGAGGCTTTTTTCCAAAATTTCCGAATGTGGCCAGAACATTTTAATTGGTTGCTTAATCAAGTGCAAGATAAATTACAAAAGCGAAGCAGGAGGGCTTCATTCGATCGACTGCGTTTACAGGTGACACACTTGTAAGTATGCAGAGTCCGACATTATTTTATATTAGAATGCATTATACAACATTAGTTGTGTATGTATAACATCATTATGTTGTTTCTGCAAATATCTGGCACAAGGAGATTCTGTTTTGAGTAAGCACACAGAGTTTCATATAGGGAGATCAACAGTATATGCAATAATTCCTGAGACTTGTGCAGCAATTTGGGAGGCACTACAACCAATTTTTCTCCCAACTATGGATAAAAATTCATTCTGAAGTGATATGCTTCTATTGCAAAGAAAAAGGACATCGACAATTCGATTGCCCCAGTGCGAAGCTAAAGAAGGCGAGCTCCAAGCCGGCTACCAGATTCGTTCTGACGAGGAAAGCTGCCAACGTCGATCAGGAGGAGACGACGCAGAAGATGGTTGCTGCGGTCGACTGCAGGAGATCCGGCTCTCCAACCCAATGGTGAAGGTCAGGGAAATTGCTGGGTGCCCGTGATTGCAATTGTAATATTAGGCTTCCTTTTGTGAATAAACCAAAACCGTCTTCGAAAACATCTAAAAATTCTGTTTTTAACGATTCAATGTTAATTTTATTTAATTCCAAAAATTGAAAACTTTCATCTTGTGAAGAAATAGCAAACTATAACGGCCACATATTTAATTTATTCAATCATTTCTCCCTATAATTGGGTTTCCACTATTACAATGTAAAAGTCTTCATCATTCACTGTTCGGAAGAGCGCGTGTAGAGTCAAGGAAGACGAGCACAAAAAAAAAGCAAAAAAAGCACGTCACGATGTATACAATATATTTAACAAATTATGTACAAGCTATGTACAGAGAATGCAACGCAGATAAGCAATCCGCGAAAGATAGCGCGAAGCAGGAAATCGAAAAGCGCGAATAAGCAACTCGAGAGCGAAATCGGCAAGAGGGAAGCAACTAATGTCGTGAACGGCAATTAGCGACTGAGAGCGCGGTAATATGTTCGCGGCTTTTTATATTTTTGAGGGCCTTTGTTCTCGGCATCGACACCCTTGAAAACAGGTGGAAAGCACGTGTACTGCACGGCCGAATCACCTGTTCTTCCCGAGCGCTAACAATAAATCTACTGGCTTGCGGACAGAAAAAACCACGCATCTGCCGATCACGTAAATAAAACGTAAACACGTTTCCTTTCGAGAACTTTCTAGAAATGCTCGAAATAACGAGAAACAGCGAAAAAGAATTCCCTCGCGATGAATTTAGTAGTGCGATCAAAATTGGCGCCTCATGTAATCCGTTACATCTCGCCCGTCTCGTCCATTGACGATTATTGGTATGGTGCCTAATGCGCACTATGCGTGAAGATGCGTTGAAAAAAAGGGAAGAAAAATACGCGGTCGCGATGCAAGACGTCGCGAGACTCGGAGCGCGCAGCGTTGCATCCATAAGGCTGACTCGAAATATATTAGAAGAAATATATTATTTTTTGTTGATGGAGCGAAAATTCGCATGCGGAATCCGAGCGATTTATCGATCGCGAGCATCGGCAACGGATAAGAAAACCAATTTCCCGATGGGTCGCTTGAGCGTCATGGCAGCCGTGCGAACCGTCACCACCCGCACTCGTCCGTCCTAGCCTGGATGAACCTCCGTGACCCTCGTGTGTGTGTGGCCATTGAGAGGCGTGAGCTCGCCTCGGATAAGGCAAAGTGTTCCGACCTGGATGTCGGACGATTCCGCTCACCATTTAGATCGCGCCTGCAGGTACTCCTTAGACCAGCGCTGCCAAAAGTGGTCCCTCATTTGCTGTACTTGTCGCCAGCGGGTGAGACGGTCGAGGCGACCTGCAACAGAGACGGTTCTGGAATCACGTTAAGCGCGCTTCCGACCAAGAAATGACCCGGAGTCAGCGCCGCCAGATCCTCCGGATCGTCGCTCAACGCCTGTAGCGGGCGCGAGTTCAGGCACGTGTTATAGCCCAAAAGGCTATAACCTTTAGGAAATTAATTAGCAATTGAGAAATAAAAACCGTATCTGCGAAATCATTAAGAAAATGCAGTAGTGAGCAATTGCGATACCGGCATGCGGAAGCTAATCCGGAAACAGGCGACGATTTCGACCATATTTCACAATTGCAAGCAAGCAACTTCCGCGAATTGCGAAGGATCACTCGCATCAGCAACTAAGACCCTATAAAAGGGACGGTCGCGTACTGACCGTCGTCGGTTTTACGAAAAGATAAAACGCGAAACGTGCGTGTGTGACACTCAGAGAAGAATTTGTACACGAGCTGATTGTAATTAAATCTCTATTCAACTACTACCCTGGTGAGTGTTTCTTTGGTCAGAGCCTGAACTTCCAAGTTCCTGTAGCATAACGATCCCTAAATCCTTCGTGTCTCCACAAGAGGCACAATACACGCCTCAATCTGTGCCAGTAAGGTGGCCATCTCTTCGTAAGTGAGGATGACCTGACCAACAACCCGACGCAGATGGTGCTTGGTGGACTTCACGGCAGCCTCCCAGATGCCTTCCATGTGCGGAGCCACGGGTGGATTGAACTTCCAGCGGATGCCCTCGCCTCTCGCCCTCGGCCTTGAAGAACGCTCTCAGCTCGCGATCTGCGCCCACAAAGTTTGTGCCGCGGTCGCTATAGAGTGACTCGCAACGGCCTCGGGATACGAAGTGCCTGAAGGCCGTCAGGAAAGCCTCGGTGGTGAGATTGTGACCGAACATGGGTCGTGATACCATGTTTGCATACAAAAGTGATTTTAAGTCGTTTGACTTATGGTCGCCACTCGCCTTAACCCCCAAGCAAGAAGGTAATCCTTCGGAATGTGATCCCACATCCTCAGGCGTCTGTACTGGAAGATATCGATCTCCTCGTAGAATTCCTCTACCAAGGTTACCTTTCCGTACTGAAAGTGGTAGGTCGCGTAATAATCGTACAAATCTCATTTGGCAATTCGAATGTTCTATATATTTGTGCTTCTATTGGGAATGGTAACGCACAGAATGATCGTTACACATTAATAAAGTTTGCGCGAAATGTCTCACGCATACACACGAAATCATACGCTTCGACCTCCTACTCGTTACGACGTGTATGTTACGCGTCGCGTTATAATTGATTCGCGCATTGTCTCTCGTAATGCGATATCTTTCTGCAACGCGCGATAACGCGCGTGCCGCGGGATTGCATGTCTCTGCCTATATTTTGCGCTTCGCGTAGGGATATCACCGATAATCACTTTACTTGCGCGACAGATTATTATCTCGCCGATTAACGACGACGCCCGATATGCGTCATCCGTTAGGATGACGCAACACTTCGGAAATTTCCAGAAGATTTATCGGGACGTGTTACAGCGTACGTCCGAACCGTATCGACGCTGCATCGCAACTCCTCGAGCATTGCTACGCGCTTGGAAAACTCGACGGTTGTCCGTTCGCCCCTCCGTAACACCTTTGACCAATCAATTGGTTGCGCGATGTCGCTTGAAAGGGAGGCTATCCCTCTCTCTCTCTCTCTCTATCTCCCGTGCTCGCGAAAATTCTCCGCGCACGTACGCACGAGGCTATACGGCAACACCATCTACCGGGTTCAACCCTTTCGCTACCGTCGTAGCGGTCATACATATTTCATAGGATCACTCAACCCTTTCGCTCGTCTCGCGATCGCTCAACCCTTTACTTCACCGATACGCAACTCAGTGATTCATCTCATTATCCGAGAACATGGTACTTAACTCTTTCGTTGGTCAACCTGAATGATTAACCCTTTGAAAAAATCAAATGACTCTACTTTACTTTGCAGGTAACCCAAGTGGTTAACCCTTTGACACAAAATAAAAATGACTTTAATATTCAAACGGGCACCTAAGTGGTTAACCTTTTCATTATGACTTGAAAAGCCTGAATACTTTGAATTACTGAAGGAATATAAACTTCCGCTTCCGGTGCGATAGAGAGTGACACATGTGCGTTAAGCAGAGTATATAAGAGAGAGTGGAGTGAGAAAGAGAGAGATTGTGGGGGTGAGAGTGCTGCGAGGTAAGAATAGAGTGAGAGGGTGAGAGAGTGAAGGGGTTTAAGAATAGGGGCGTAAGAGGAGGAAATAAGGGAAGAAAGAATAGGCTGGTGAGAGAGAGAGCAGGAAGTGAATAGTAGGTAGAATACGTAAAGCAACTAGAGGGCTAGTGGGATAGAGAAGATAAGACAAAGAGAAATAGAGAAGAGAGGGGATGAAATGGGGAAAGATAAAGAAGTGAGGCCCAGAAGCGATAGCGTAGGGAACCTAGAGGAGATATGGAAGAGAAAAAGAGAGGAATTAGAAAAGAGCGGGGGAGATGAGGGGGAATTTTTTTAGGAAGAGCAAGAAAACGGAGAGATCACCAGCTAGGAGAGTGGAGGGAGAGAAAGGAAAAATAGGAGAGTGGATGAAAGAAATAAAGAAGGAATTTGAAAGAATGATGAAGGAGATGAGAGATAGATTCTCCGAGCACGTACGCACGTGTTTTAGGAATCAGGAGAAGTTGATGAGAGAAGAGCTAGAGGAATTAAGAAAAGGAGTTTAGAGAGCAGACAAAGATATGGACAGAAGAGAGGGATGAAGCGAGGAAGAGATTAAAAACCTTTGAAGAAAGAGTGGAGAAATTGGAAAATGGAAAGATGGTAGAGAGGGAGAGATTCGAGGCGAATTTCATCGATGTGAATCAAGCGATACAGAGCCTCACCAGAGTCGGCACATCTGATCTTCGCAGTCTCTCACTCAAACGCGTCGTGTCGTAATCAGCAATTCCACTATTCATCAATTGCTGCAACTGCGAGATGTGCATTGCCACCTCTGCGAGATCTCCAAAGATGTGTCGGGCTTCTATTCACTACCGATATTATTCGGCATCACTTTTCTCTTTCTAACACTTATATATAACGGTTACTATCTTCTCGCGCCTCTGTTAATGTCCGATGAATTCTTACATTTCTACAAACTTACGAACACTATCATCTGGTTAATGTGTCTGCTTTATATATTCGTTACGTTTATATAAGATAAATTACAAATGTTAACAAAAGTGCAAATTCTATATCAATTCATCGATCTTATAAACATTGATGTATTTTATTTTACATAAATTTTAATTATTTTCATTGTGGTAATTTCATTACTAAAATCATATTTTTATCTCATTAACAAAATCAATTTCTTCAATACTATTCTTCCATTACTATTTCATTTCTATTCTTCATTAACAAAATCAATTTCTTCAATAC
>JAJVSH010000176.1:293633-307620 GCA_021460005.1 Tetramorium alpestre | reverse complement strand
AGATACAAGTTAATCCATAATGAAATTAATTGAATTAAAAGTTAAATTAATAATAAAAAGTAATTAAAAAGTTAAAAGTTAAATTTTTTTATTTCATGATTTCAGGGTTTCACAGTCTTACAAATAACGGAAATAACAAACATTACTTTATTTATTATACACTTTATTTAAAGAAATATACTCTATTATTTTGTTTACAGATACTTATTAAATTTAAGTAATAAAGCCATTTCGAAATTTTTATCAGACATTTTTCCTCGAAGGTTGTCGAAAACGAGTCCTCCTGCACTGAACGACCGTTCAACATGAGCTGAAGATGGTATCGAGGTATTATATTGTATAAAAGCATGTTTGAGTGCCTGAGGGAAATCTTTTCCCGTCGCATATGTATCAGTCGATAAGTAGGTTTGAATGATATGATCAGTTATAATCACGTTTTCGTTTCGGTTCTGGTCCAGCGTGTTATTAAATATAAAAAAATCGTCGGTTTTGCATAAGATCTGTTCTTTGAGCGTACTTGAATTAACTTCTGCATTTTTTATATTCTCTTGAACACTCGATTTTAAAAGTTCGAGAAAATTAAATTAAAAGTTAATAGTTACCGATAAAATGTAACTAAATTAAGTTAAAAGTTAAAAGTCTAAAATACTTTTTTTTGGTTACGCTGTGGAAATGCTTTATGCACGACCTCCTCCGGTTGCCCGGAGGGGAGTGTGGGACTCCCGGACCCCCTTGGAGAGAGCTAATCCCTCTCCCCGGTTGTGCATGGTCCGGTATACCGCACTAAAACCACAGCGAGTGTCCTTCCCTTTCCTCTCACCGGGAACGCTCGGATACTTGCTTTCGCACTACTTCGCTGGGCGCCCCCGGGGGTGGGGCCTTCCGGCCCACCTCACACTCAACGACGACGAGGGACACTGTCTCGTCGGCGTCCCACTCGGCAAGAATATCCCGCAGGGGGGGGAGGCAGGGTGTTCCCTCCGACCTCCCCCTACTCTCTAACACGGGGAGTATCCCGAATCGCGCTAAGACGGGGCGAGCTGACTTCAGGCTCCGGCCTGCGACACCGTGCCGTCCGTCAGCCCGCCCCGCCGGGTTATCTTAAAAGCTCCTCTATGTCTGGGGGAGTCCGGCGACGGCGCCGCGCCCTCCGACGGACCGGCCCGTCCCCGTCCTCCCCTCGTCGTTCCCTTTCGGCCGTCTCCTTCGCGCGCATGACCGACTCGCAGAAGGAGACGACCGCCGTCCAGGCCTCTCTCTCCCGGACCATCCACGGGCCGCCACCACTGCCGGGAGAGAGAGGTCCGCACCTACCTTGCCCACCAGGGCTCCGCGCTGCACCCCAAATGCCGCACACTCGGCCAGGGTGTGCTGCGCGGAGTCCCGGGGGTCTCCGCACTGCTGGCACTCGGTCGTGCGCTCGCTACCTATGCGACACAGGTAATCACCGAAACAATCGTGTCCGGTGAGAACCTGTGTCACGTGAAAAGTGAGACCGCCCCACGATCTGCCCATCCATTGGGGCAAGATCGGCTGGATGGCCTCGACCGCTCGCCCTCCTCGAGGGCGAGCCGTCGAGACTGGCGCCTCGCCATCGCCCTGACCCGCGNCTCCAGCGGCGCGTCCCCGCGATCCGCCCGCATCCCCCGCACCCGCCGATATACCTCGGCGTGCGCGAGGGCGGCGAACTCGATCGGGGGGACCCCGGCCAGGACGATGGCCGCCGCATGGGATATCGTGCGGTATCCCCTCACCACACGGGTCGCGGACTGTCGCTCGGCCCGATGTAACTGCGACCGAATGAACCGGTCTGCGACTGCCCTCTCCGCCCAAATGGGCGCCCCTTTTAGGGCTACCGACCGTACGACCCAATGGAAGAGGTGACGCACCGACGCTCGGACCACCCAGGTTGGGCTGCAGGCGAGCCAGAGAGGCTGCCATGCCCTTCATCCTGGTGGCCACCCCGCGAAAGTGGGCGCGGAAGCGCCACTTCGGGTCCAGCGTGAGCCCCAAGTACCGCAACTCGGAGCCCACCGGGACGGTCTCCCCCCCAACCTGGAGACTTAGTCCCCGGGGGGCGGCCCCCGCCTGTGGAAGAAGACGGCTTCCGTCTTCCTCGCCGCCACCCCGAGGCCCAAGTCCCGAATCCCGCGCACGACCGCACCGACGGCGCTCTCCGCCGTCCGGGCCGCGTCCTCCCAGGATCTCCCGCCGGCTATGACCAGCGTATCGTCTGCGTAGCAGACGACGCTGCAGCCCGCGGGGAGTTCCCCCCTCAGGACCGAGTCGTATGCGACATTCCATAGACAGGGGCCCAGCACGGACCCCTGCGGAACGTCGCATCGCACGGCCACCCGGCGCACCCGCCCGCCCGCCTCGCTGACCAGCAGCCANCTGTCAGAGAGGTAGCCGCGGGCTATCACCGCCTGGAGGTAGACCGGCACCTCCAGCTGCGCCAGAGATCTGCCGATCGCCCCCCAGGGCAGGGAATTGAAGGCGTTGGANATGTCCAAAGACATCCCCAACGCCACCCCGCCTCGATTCAGCACGGCGTCCACGAGGGACTGCACACAGCCGACCGCGTCGACCGTAGACCGCCCCCCCCCGGAAGCCGAACTGGTCCTCCGACAGCCCGGGGCCACCCCCCCATTCCAAATGTCGGACGAGTCGGCCCACGAAAATCCTCTCGAAGATCTTGCCGATCTCGTCCAAGAGGCAGACGGGCCGGTACGCGGATAGCTGGTCCGGAAGCCGACCCTCCTTCCTAAGAAGGACGAGGTTGGCCTCCTTCCACCTTCCCGGGAAGACGCCGCGTCTGAGACACTCTTCGAACAGAGTTCTCATCCGGCCGGCGAAGAATCCCGCGGTGAGCGCCCAAACCCTAGCCGGGATGAGCGCCCAAACCCTAGCCCATCGGGCCCCGGGGCGGTCTTCTTGCCCCGGAGCGTCTTACCGAGGGCGTCTTTCATCTCCTCCGTGATCCCCCACTCCGGGAGCCAGTCCGGCGCCGCCGGCGCACCGGGATACTCTTCCCCAGCGGGAAAGAGTGCCGCCAGAACTGTCTCCAGAACCCGGGGATCCATCGACGAGGTCAGCGGGGGTGCCCACGATCGCAATCTATTCATTACGATCTTATATGGGCGCCCCCACGGATCCCCGTCGAGGGAACGGAGGAGCTCCTCCCATGCTTCAGCCTTGGCCCGCTTGATGGCGCGGCTCAGGAGTCCCCGCGCCTCACGGTACAACTCCCAAGCCTGCACCACCCGGGCCGCCACACCCCGTCGCCTGGCCCGCGTGAAGCCGCGTCTGGCCCGGATCGAGGCACGCCGCAAGTCGGCGATCTCCTCGGTCCACCAGTACGCGGCCCTTCTCCGAGGTGGCCTGGCCCGAGGCATCGCGACGTCGCAAATGACGATCATCGCGGCCCGGAGCCACTCCATCTCCTCATCGATGCGGCCCACCTCCGATCTTCTCTCCGCCCATGTGGCGACCCTGGCGACCGCCATCAGGTCCTCATCCAGCCGACTGAGGGACCACTGCTTTGAGGGCCGAGGCCCACCCCGAACGGCGGCCGAAAGGCCACTCGTTCCCATGACCATCTCAATGTAGAGATGATCGGAGAGCGTCTCCACCCTGGAGAGGACCCTCCAGCCGCCGGTCAGCCGCGCCGCAGCAGGGGTCGCCAGTGTTATATCCACCACTGACTCCCCCTGCCACCGCACCAGAGTGTTCCCCGTCCCCCTGTTGAGGACCAGCAGTCCGAGGGCCGCCGCCTAATCGGCGACCATCCGGCCCCTAACGCTGGTCCTCCTCGAGCCCCAAAGGGTCGAGTGGGTGTTAAAGTCCCCGGCCACGAGGACTGGGCGGCCGGGGAATCTCCTTACCCAGCCGCCCATGTTTTCGAGGCTCTCCTCGACCCTCCGGAGCTCCCAACTCGGTAGGAGATATACTCCCACCACGACGGCGGTCCCCCAGCGGGCGACCACGAATCCCCGCCCGTCCCCGAGTTTTGTGGTAGGGGGGAATGATCCTTACCTCCCCCTCTGCCCCAAATAATCGCGACCGAGGCGCGCGCATCGCTGCACCAGTGGGGGTCGCCGGCCGGAACCCTATACGGTTCGGCCGCGACTCCCAGTCCGCAACCACGCTCCGCAAGGGCCTGGACAAAAAGGTCTTGGGCCCTGCAGGCGTGGTTCAAATTCGCCTGGAGGAGCCGATGCGCCATTAAACCAGCTTGTCGCTCTTGGCCTCTCCGGCGCCGATCTCATCTTCCGTGTCGCCCATGGAGACCTCCCCGACCTCAACGGTCGCGGAGGCCCCCGCGGGAGACGCCCCTGATCTTGTCTCCCTCTTCTTCCTTTGAGGGAGAGGAGACTCCTTCCGAGGGGTCTCCTCACTTCCCTCTTCCATCCTGGCAGCCACTGCCGAGGCCGCGACCGCGGCCATACAGCGCCCCCCCGGCAGCCGCCGCCGGCACCACTGCCGGCGAATCGGTCGCGCAAGGAGCGGCCGGCCGCGCCGCCGCCACCGGTGTCGCCAGCCCCCGGCCCAGGGTCCTTCCCCCGACGGGGGTCGCGCGACAGGCGGGCCCTCCAACCCTGTGCCTCGCCGGGCCGCCCGCGTCTTTACAGACCGGGCAGCGCGGCGAGGCCCCGCACTCTACCGCGCAGTGCCCCTGGACGCCACACCGGAAGCATCGGTCCCCCCACTCCTTATCATTGGGGCACCGCTGGCGTACGTGGCCTAGCTCCATGCAATTATAGCATTGGCTGCGGGCGCGCAGTCAGGAGCTCTACCCGTGACCACAGCCACCCTATCCTGACCTTTCCGGCCTTGGACAGAGCAGTCGCGAGCGGGCATCTCACCCACGCCGTACCCATCCCCCCTGGCCTATACCTAATCGGCCCCACCCTGACTTCCCCGGGGCAGCCACCCACCCGGGCGATCTCCGAGGCGATCGCCTGGGGGGTAGCCACCTCTCCCAGGTCTTTAACCCGGATCTCGGCCATTTTCATGGGTCAGTTCACCCTGACCCCTTCCATTCCTGCGAGGGCTCTCGACATCGCAGCCGCCAGGCGCTTCGCCTTCTCCGCTCCGCCGGCCCCGGCGATCTCCAGGATCAAGATGCCTGTACGCGCCCTTTTGGACTTGAGCGCCTCGATCCCCAAGTCCGCCAGGTTTATCTTCTCCTGCGCCAGCCTCATGGCCTCATGAGTCATGGTCGACTCGTAACAAAATAATATTTCGGGACGCGACGCGGGGGAATGTCTCGCGGACACAAGTCGTGTCGATGACACGCGGCGGTCGATCAGCGGTAGTGCCTTGGTGGTACTCAGCGGGAACGGACAGAGCTAGTGCTACTCGGGGGCTCCCGAGGAAGAGGCTAGCAGTACTCTGGTGTAGGGATGCCAGTTTGGCACCGCTGCCCGCTGCCAGCACGAGTGGTGGGGATACACGTGAGATAGTAGACGAGCGTGTACGTGTGACTCGGCGCTCGGCAAGCTTCGGGTCATAGAAGAGTGCAAACAATCTGCTGCTATCTCTTTCTAAACTTGAAGGTTACATCTACCTGATGCCTTGAGATCTCGAAGAGAATTATGTTGACAGCTCGAGGTTTGACTCGTCTCTTAGGGCTACGTTCCGATATTCACTACCAGTACTGCTAATCTATAGTTTGTGTCATGCACATTCTAGATTTTTAATATTGGCAGTGATTTTCGGAACGCAGCTTAGATATTGCGAAAACCTAAATTGCGTGAAAATAAAAATTATGAATGAAATATAAATAAAATTATGAATATATCTTCTAATTATAATATATCCTCTCTATTTATTTTATATACAGAGTGTCCCATTTTAACTTGGACAGTAAAATATCTCGAAAACTGAGCCCGCTGTATCTCGCCGCGCGCTTGTATTCGGCAGAGGCTAAGACGGCGATTTTTAATCATTAATATCTCGTTACCTATTGCGAAAACTGCAAAATGGTAGAGAACTTTTCAACTCAGTTTCGTCCGTTCTACCTGTTCACGAAAATTTATGCCACAATTATGGGACACCCTGTATATACATTTTAACTTGGACTTGTCCCATTTTAACTTGGACAGTAAAATATCTCGAAAACTGAGCCCAGCAGACAAAAATGTTTCAGACAAAAGTTGTATGGTTTCGAGTGGGACATCGTTTCCTTTTATTATTCTACGTATAAAAGTTTATGGTAAAATCATTCAAAAGTGAATACTTTATGAGATATTTCATATTTTATATTAAAAAATGTCATAACAAAATTTAAATTAACTCGAAAAGTACTTGACAAAAACATACTTCATTACAGCGTTTTGGAAAGCTCTCGAGATAAGCTACAAGAATATGTAACGAGAAATAGTAGGTTCCATTTAAGAAATTGAAGATGACCTTTACGTGACCTTCAAACAACTATCCAAGNTCAAAGCAATGACACCATCTTATGTCCCCCTCGAAACCATACAACTTTTGTCTGAAACATTTTTGTCTGCTGGGCTCAGTTTTCGAGATATTTTACTGTCCAAGTTAAAATGGGACACCCTGTATATAAAATGAATAGAGAGGATATATTATAATTAGGAAATATATTTATAATTGTATTTATATTTCATTTATAATTTTTATTTTCACGCAATTTATGTTTTCACAATATCTAAGCTGCGTTCCGAAAATCACTGCCAATATTGAAAATCTAGAATGTGCATGACACAAACTATAGATTAGCAGTACCGGCAGTGAATATCGGAACGTAGCCCTAATAGACGAGTCAAACCTCGAGCCGTAATTCTCGAGATCTCAAGGCATCAGGTAGCTGTAACCCTCAAATTAGAAAGAGATAGCAGCAGATTGTCTGCACTCTTCTATGACCCGAAGCTTGCTGAGCGCCGAGTCACACGTACACGCTCGTCTACTATCTCACGTGTATCCCCACCACTCGTGCTAGCAGCGGGCAGCGGAGCCAAACTGGCATCCCTACACCGGAGTACTGCTAGCTTCTTCCTCGTGAGCCCCCGAGTAGCACTAGCTCTGTCCGTTCCCGCTGAGTACCGCCGAGGCACTACCGCCGATCGACCACCGCGTGTCATCGACACGACTTGTGTCCGCGAGACATTCCCCCGCGTCGCGTCCCGAAATATTATTTTGTTACGAGTCGCACTCCGTATATTTAACTGTAATCGCGCTCCTGTTATACAATATTTTATTAAGAGTCGCGCTCCATATATATATATTCTCTTGTAAGATGTGCTCCGATATATTTATGTTATAAAACATGCTCCGATATGAATTACTTTCTGTAAACCGTGCAGCTGTTATCTGTTACTTGTCACGACCGTATACTTGTCATACCGTGAGACCTATTTGTTTTCCATATCCTATCCTTTCATGTAATCTTAATATCTGAATAAACGTTGTTAATTGTTATTTAAAACACTGAATAGTGTCTCCACTCCACTTTCTCACCCTCGACCTCGACAAGCTATTCAATATCGCGTGTGCGAAAGGCGTTCCGTCACAAAGATCTGACTATATCTGAAGATATACGAGCTGTACACATTAATATAAATTATTATTAAAAAATTATATGTGACTTAAAATACTAATTTTTCAATTATGCTCGTTTGGGTTTCTAAATCTTCTATTGATAAACTTTAAGATATAATATATTTTTACTCTCACAAATAATTTTATTAAATTGTTTTGTGGAAAATTGGGACAAGTATGTAAAAATTCCATAGTGGATAAAACGCCCACAAAATTTTTCACAACATTTGGCTTAGCAATGAAATTACTAAAGTTTTCGTAAAATTTTATGTGTAGCTGTTTAATATAACTAATAAATACTGTGCTTGGTACGTATAAACTTCCAAAATTATCTTTGTCTGTACTTTGATACGCTTTAAAATAAGAATATAAGTTCAATAACTCTACATCACAGTCTTTTTGAGCTAATAATGCACATACATCACAATAATGTTTAACGAAAATACGACGTAGTAAGCAAATATAGATAAATCCGCAAATATAGATAAATACATTTTCCTCTGTAACTGGCATATTACGATAATCGTAATTATTAATATCTACGTTAATAGCTGCTGTCTTTGGTATTGTTTGAAATATCATATTTTGTTTTGTTTTATCATAGTTGTTACATCTAAGTAAAATAGAGTCTGCATCAGGTGCAGAATTTCCTGTTTCTATTTTATCATAATCGACAGAAAATAACTTCTTAAAAGCATAATAAAATTGTATAGGTGTTGGGTTAAACGAATTTCCGCTTTGATTGCATACATTGCCAAAAAAATTTTCCAATGCGTCTTGATTAAGTCTCCTGGTTAACAAATATTGAAGAGGAGTTGAGGATTGTTGTAAATGTATCCAAATCTGAAGTATTGCATTAATTGAAATGATCCAACATTTTAATGATTTAATTGTACTGGTTATGTCTTTATCTTTTTTATTTGTTACTTTATAATTCTTGTATAATTCAATAGATGTCTTTGACAATAAATCATTCCTGGCACAGGCTGCGATCCATAATTTTGACCTTAACATATTTACATATTTAATAATTTTTTTTATATTGATATATTTCTTATATTACTATTCAGTTTCATAAGCAAAAAAAGTGAAATTTAACTAATTGTAAGCTTTCATAGTAGAAAAAGTATGTTAACTGTATTACATTTAATAATAATGTTGAAGTTAATACTGAAGTTAATGCTTTAAATATATACAATAGAAAACACTTTACCTTTTCGTATCCTTCGGAAATCTAAATAGTGTTTCTTTTTTTCTCCGTTGAGTACTTGTAATCAAGCAATCCTTGAATGCACACCGGTATCCGCTCCTTTTATTCATTTTACACATACAATTCGACCTCCAAGGACAGTTTATAGGATACGCATAACATCATGTAGGCCGCCATATTGTTGAGTGTGCATTTCGGTCATGCGCGAGGAACAACCATTTCACGCCTTTTGGCTTGAGTGAACCTACTGTATGTATTTATACTGTGGTATGGTATTAAAAATTAAAACTTTATGGCCTACAACTAAATACAGCCTTACAACCTTATGATTCCTTATGTACACAGGACGCGATAACGCTTGCTACGCGGCGAAAATTGCCATGGTGCAATAGCCAATCAAAGTTGGATCGAGTTTAACTTTTTCCACGCGGCGGATGATTTGATTGGTTATCGCGCCAACTTGCGCCGCGCGACAAGCGTTATCACGTCCTGTGTGCAGGAGCCATTACTTCTACTGCCATTGTAGACGAGCCTTGAGAGTCCGGAAAAGCATACCTCTGCCGATAAATAGCCAACGGTATAATAATGTGTATCTTGCGGTAACACTTTATATGTTTTCAAATTAGTAAAAATTTATAATTTTTACTAATTATTAATAAAAATATTAGAGCTTTAGCAAATAATAACAATAATAACAAAATAAAAAAGTGTGTATTTATATTTCAAATCTCCTTGATATACACATAATTGTGTTTATAAATATGCATTGCCAATATTTTGAATAGCATGGAACAGAACCAAAAAATCATAAACATGGTATAGTATGGAACAAACCCAAAAAAACGTGCACATGATCTACGGGATTCGTGGATTCGTTCAATGTACACGTTTTGTGTATGTATGTACATAGAGACGCTAGTGAACGGAAACACGGGCATGAGCGCTCTCAGATAGCTTCTCTCTGATATCATTGATATCGATCTTACAATTAGAGAAAGCGCTGGATGGTAGCGACACCTAGAGAAGGGTCAGAAAAGAGAAATGTATATACAGGGAAGATTTAAAATGATAAAATGATAAAAACTGATAGGAAAGATACAAAAAGATAGAAAGATAGAAGAAAAAAAAATAGAAAAGAACTCCGTGGTATTGAATAAAAGAGAATTTTTAGAAGTAAAATTTAGGAATAGTGGAGTAGGGATGAAAGATTATAGAGAATGACATTGAAGAAAGATTGAAATAGAGATAGATCTAGCGAGTGAAAGCTGGGAGAAAATATAAGTGAGAGCCATGGGAAAGAAAAAAGTTATTCAATTTAAAAAAACACATAAGGTTTTTTTAATAAAAGAAGATAGGATATGGATGCCTTAGGGAAAACACAATGTAGATGCTATTTTAACCTTTACTGTACACATGGGGTGTAACACACCCCAACAAAAATTAGGATTGATTTTTTTCTAAGTTAATATTTAAAAGTTGGGTTAGGAAGGCCATTTAGTAGTAGCTTGACGAACCTTCTGTACGATGAAGCGGCAAGTGTTGCCTGCACGGTGTAAATTATCCCTAGAAAATTATTTAAAGTGGACGATTTCGGACCCTGGGATGTATCACACCCCCTGTGTACTATGCGTAAGTTACAAGAAAATATTTTAATTATTATTTATATCTTTTGTTTGATGCTTCTTTGTCAGAAAGATGTAAGTATTGTGTTTACAAAGAAAGAAATTTTGTTACTATATATATGAGTATTTTGTGTATATTCAGATGTCTTATAATCTCCGAAATCGCGATATTCGAGAGCAGTTGCTCGAGGACGATAAAATCGAAGATGAAGACGTTTTTGATGGTGATGTATAACTATTAAAACACTATTACAACATTTTATATTTTTAAAAAATTAAAATAATAAAAATAAATATCTAATTTTTTTATTATTCTGCAAATCTATTTTTCTCTAAAATTACCTTATTCATACTTTAAGATAAATATCTTTTTTTTAACGTTCACTATCGAGCTTATTTTTTCTCGTTAATGTAGTATTTTTAGAGTATGTGCTAGCAGGTTTTATTTAAAAATAATAAAAATTAGACAAGATACGATTTTTTTAATCAAAAAAGTTATTTTTCATGTTCTTTTTCATTCATTAATTTTTTAATAATGTTAAAATAATTATTATGAAAAAAATACTGTTGGGTATTATTATTCAATGTTTTGAGAATATCCTGAATTTTTTTCAAAACAAAACAATGTATATTTTGAGAATGACATTTGTTTTATTCGTTGGGGTGTCTCGCACCCTATGTGTACTTTATGGAATTTCTATGAAGTGTACAGTAAAGGTTAAATATGTGCACGCAACTGAATTCCGGTAGCGTCAAATAAAATAGTAATTAACTATCTTATTATTATGGTTTTTTAATATTCTGTTTTACGCATCTTGTTTCATGGATCTTCAAAGTGGATAAATATCGAATTAGTCGATGCAAAGTATGGCCCCTTCGTTAATCTCATATTATAATACATGCGATCACGACTTTGGTATCTTACATTTTACATTTAACCGGTTAATTACACAATTCGTGAATAGGGACAGCGAATGAGATATCACATGGTTATCGCTAGCTTTAATTACCGCTTGTCGGAAGCGAACAGATTGTTCGATATTACGTGTTGCATTCTCAATTAAAACTTGCGCGCGCCCAAGTAAATGCATGGATTATGTACAGAGCAATTATTGGAATTCTAATACGTTTATGACGTTGGCTCGAGTGAACGAGCGATCGATCGTATTTTTTGACGTCAGTTGTGTTTCGCATCGTTAACATTTTATGCGTTTTCATACCGACATTTCCGTTCTCACAAACACATTTCGAATCTTATAATATTTATACCGAGGTTATTAATGCTCCAACGCATGAATTCGTACATATAACATTATTTTTCCCATATGTGCTTCGATGAACGCCAATTTATTTGCGCGTTAAAGCAAGAGTGTATTTTAAACTCTATATTTCCATATCGCCCGCTGTTTTCAAAATAATTTCACGCGGACATCGGATAAGAAAAAACGCGGTAATCGCGATCGTGAACAAATTTAATATCTTCTAGGACCAATTTTACCAACTACGTAATAAAACAAGTCCTTTAAATATTTAAGGGATACGAAATTCAAACCGGCATCTTATCGAAACATTTTTGGCTGTCCTTCAAAAAATCCGCTTTCTCAGTTATGAACTTGAATTTTTCATTAAAAATGAAACGCGTTGGTTTTCCGTGTTAATTCTTGTGGGATTTATCGTAATTCCTCGTCGTTCGCGATCTGGCAAAGAACGTTGGGTTTGTTCTCCTCGACTTCCATATCCGACATCAAAGTTGCTAGAGGTTCCAAAACTCTAAAGCCAAATAATAAAATTAGAGACCCTATAATAAGAGCACAATATAAGTACGCACGCAATTATTAATGCCAGGGTGGTCTAATCGACAGTTAAAGTTAACAGTGTGGCCAATAGAAAATTTAAAAATAAAAATTTTGTTATAATTTGACATGTCAGTTAGTGTTAGGCAATATTACACACCGGAATAAGGTTTTATTATATAAAATAGATATAGTGAATAAGAATGGATATACAGATATAGTGTGATAGTAGATGTAGATATAGTATTTATATTTCTAATAATAAATTAATACCTGTCTTATAACTTTCGCGTTTAAAAGTTGCACAATATTTTCTTACTGCTTTTTTCATATTATCCCAGCAGTAACGTAAAGATTTTTCCGATCATATATTGTAGTTGTTGAATTTAAAGTATATGTTTTTGTAATATTAGAACATGCTTGATCTCTTTTTTACAAGTATATTAAACTTATCAGTTTCTTTATTTTCTATTATATTGCGTTGCAAAAATATTAACTTTAATAAATTCTTTTCTCTGCGTCAGTGAAATTCTTTTGCCTTTGTATCTTTGTCTTTTATTCTACAAAAAAAATTAAAAATTTATAACGTCATTCACCTATATTACATAAAACACACTATATCTATATCTATTTCTGTATATCTATTTATATAATGAAACCTTTAAATCTTTTTTCCGGTATGTAACATTGTCTAATACTAACTGACTTACAACAAAATTTTCATTTTCAAATTTTCTATTGGCCACTCTGCTAACTTTAACTGTCGGTTAGACTAACCGTGGTTGGTGAAATTGGCCCCTAATATATAATTCTTATTCAAATTCTATTAAATCATTCGCGTTTCTTGAATTCAATATAACTCCTGCGCAAAACAGTAAAGTATCGGATATGTCAAATAAAGTAAACAGTTGCGTCATTAATCATTATAGTTGATTAATACGATTAATCAGTAGAGAACTTTCCGATCAATTAGTTGAGTCGTCCGATGTTGAACTTTTGTGCACTTGTCGAAGCAATTCATATGTGCATATAAATAATACAATACGCGATAATTACGATTAAAGCATTTTACTATTGTTATATCTCTAGTTGATTTTCATTTCAATTCGTTCGGTTTTTTCGAATATAACTCATGCATGGAATGACAAGTTGTGCCTATCAAATAAAGCAAATGGCTTATTATTAGTGTCAATTAAAATAGTGAATTAATATAAGATTTCACAATAGCTGAGTGTGGCGGCCACGCGTATCGAACAGCTGCGCGCGCTTTTCCCGCGCGTCAAATGACAGCTCGGCCTCCACATGAATCGAGCTGCGAATTTTTGGATAGCGGCAGCTTCATTATTTTTAATGATAATTTCTTTTGCCGTTAGGCGTCGTTTAAATTGTTTATTATTCTCGTTTTGAAAATTAGGCAACATTTGCTATATAAGAGGGTTCGGCGATCGACTCGGCGCACAACGAGATTTCTCCTTGTGACGATTTTTGGTGCACTATAAGCCACGGAGANGCTTCGAGATCGACTGCTTCCTGGTGGTTGCGGCTCGTCGGATTATCGAGGTTCGGCTGAGCGACAACCAGAAGAAGCTGTGCAGTTCGACAGAGAGTCTACGCGGTGTCCAGTGTGGAAGCTGATTCCGGTCGATCTTCCTCCGGTTTGCAGGACTAGACCACCTCTTCATCTCTTGACGATCTATGATCCACGAGCACGAAGGCCGACTAGTCCGAGACACTTACTGGGTGGACCACCGAAACTGCTCTCTCCTCTTCCTCCCTCGCCGAAGAGAAGAAGAAAT
>JAJVSH010000176.1:273341-292993 GCA_021460005.1 Tetramorium alpestre | reverse complement strand
AATATGAAGTAAATGAGAAATGAGTAATATAGACGAAAAAATTAACATGTTATATCTTATTTTGTGCTTGTTATCAGCATTTAAAAAAATCAGGTGATGTAAATTTTTGATTACTTTATATAGCTGATGATAATGTAATCATGCCAGTTTTCACTAAATTTTTATATTTTTCTGAAAGAAGGTTTATTTTAAAATATCTTATATTCATAGTATATATATATTTACAATTAATGTAAAAATTACATTGATATTTTTATAAAATCTATCTTGTTTCCTAAATCGTACCACTACAATAATATATCAATATAAAACTGAAAATTTATAATAATAAAACTAATTAATATAAATAAAAATATGTTAATTAATTGTAAAAATATGTTAATTAATTGTAAAAATATATTCAAGCAAGTTTTATTTCATTATTCTAATCTTTTTATTATTTATTAATTTTTACTATTATTTATTAATTTTTCAATATTTCATTGGTAAATTATAAAAATCAGGTATTAATTTATGATTCCTTTTATTAATCTTATATTTTTAATTATTTTGACCCATAAATTTAATACTTTTTGAGAAAGTACGATTTAGAAGACATATAGGTATGATTTAGGCAACCGGTTTGCTAAATTGTACCTTTTGCAGCATATTACAGAAAAACTTATAACCCATTAATTTGTTATTAGTAAAAGGTTTAACATGTAATAATAGGTGCCTTAAATATTAAGCTTCAATTTCCAACGTTTATTTGGATTTCAAAAGGTATCAAATGCAGAATATAATCAAAAATAGCTTAAGTGGTACGCATTTGGCAACTCTCCCCTACATGACTTTTCTTCTCGGTTTGACCTGATCTACCATCAACTTTCGTGTGAGACCTTTTGTTTCAAACACCCTGTATGTATTTTTCTTTGATACAGCCAAAGGAAATGGTAACTATAAGAGAACTTTGCAAACCTGAAAATTCGAATTTTAATAAAACTTCCCATAAATGTAGATGATGTAAATAGATGACTTTAGAAGTTTTTAATTAATGTGAAAAACAGTTTTATTTTTAAAGAAGTGATATCATCCTGCAAAAATAAAAAGGCTTCCGCCTTCTTTCTTATTATTTATATTTTTCGTAAACTAAATAAAATATCGAAAAATGTTTTATTCGAAAGTTTTATAATAAACACATCTCTATTAAACTACACTATTTATTGTATGAAAAAAATATTTTAATTAAATTTTTGAAAATAATCTTTTTTTATAAAACAAATAGCACATAGCTAAATAAAAAATATTTTTATTATAAATATATGTTGAAAAAAGGCGAAAGTTACTTTATCTTTGAAAATTGATTTCACGCCTTCAAATTGTTTTTTCTGAAAATTTCTAAATTTATGTATTTAGAATTTGTTTATGCCAAGTGTTTATGCCAAGTTTCATTAAAATCTGAATTTTCGGGTTCGCAAGGTTCCCTTCTTTACTATCAATTCTTTTCACAAAAGATGCAAAAGGTCTTTTTTTTATAACTTTGATCGTAATTTATCTGTCACAATAGGGTAACACACATAATGCGCGCATATGTGTATGTGCGTATACCACCAGAGAAATTTATTCAATATAATAATATTATGTCATAATTTTTGCAATTTTTGTTGAGTGCTTTTTAAGTACCACATTAATTTTTCACATTATATAAGATTTATTTAATTTTATTAATATTATATTTAATATAATTTTGTTCTAATATTACTTTTATTATTTTAATTGTATTTATGTGTATAATAGAATTAAAATTTATATTTACACAATCCCGATATTATTTATTCTTTATATTGTATCACTTTTTCTACTTGTATCATTTTTATTTATTTTTATTCTTAAATATAGTAAAGAACAAATCAGTACACGAGATTCTATTATAGAATATAGAGCAGAAATAAGTTGCTAATTTTTATCAAAAATTTTGTATGCACAATTATTGTGAAATCAATTTTGAAATTATATTTTAATCATTCTGATAATAATAATACAATCAATATAATTAATAATTTACTGTTTAAAATTATTATTATTTTTCACTATTTTTAGGATATACTAAAACAGTGTAATAAACGTGATGGCAGCAATGGATGATTATGAAAAAATACGTTTATTTTTATATAATAATTAATATATATTAATTTATCAATCATTATTTATTTACAATAATGTAGAATAATTTATAAAAATCTATTTTGAAAAATTGCAGAGTGTTTATAAATTCGCAGAAAAATTGTAGTGCATTGTTGCATTGTATTGAAATTTTTAGCAAAAAAAGAAATATAATATAAAATTAGATGATTAAATACTAACGATAATAGTAAATTTTTATTATTTTATTATTATATTAAAATATTATTTTCTTATTATGTACCAAAGTATTTCCATAAAACTATGATTTAAAAGAAGTAGATTTTTCGATAATATAATAATAATACAAATTCGGAAATTCTAATTCTTAATTGTTATTAAAAAAATTTGTTTCGGTACTTACTGGATATCATCATTGATCCTTAAAATAGCGTTGCATTTGAATCTCTAGTTTGTCCTCGCCGTGAAAATGATGTCGAAGTTAAGGATTAAGTAACTTTCAGCAGTGAGGACTAGCGTCAGATGCAGCGATAACGGGGGATAAATTCAAATGATAAGGGAGAAGTGAAATGAGTTCTTGGCCGCTTACTCTGAGCGAAGTTTGGTGAAGAAAACCGGGTTTATTTTGCATAAAGCTCTCCGGCTCGCACGTCGTTCACACTGCTTGTAGTTATAATGCACACCCGAAGTTATAATGAGTAATACTTATAATGGACATCCGAAGCGAACGTGAACTTTGCATTGTAAACGATTTGTCATTTTATATGCGTTTTAATTTACATTTGCGTTTGTTAAGTTAAACACCCATTTGCATCATTTACGATACAATTGAACTTGTACTTAATTCGATTTTTGTAAACTTGGAAATATTTTTCGTAATTAAAACGTAAATATTAAATTGAATTTACAAATTAATTTTACTTTATTAATATCGTTAACATTTTATACGTGTTCATATATTTAAAAATAATTAAGCAATTACAATTTAACTTTTATGCATTTAATACCTGAATTTGATAAAAACAGCAATACTTCATATTAAACTTTATTTGGGGAAGTACTATTTTTAAGACTTAACCGAAGTGACCAAATAGAAAAGTTTTTTGTTTTGATGTGCTGAATTCACCCCTTCAGTTTGACCGTATATGTACATTTGGGACACTCTGTATAGTAAGGGGCAAGAAAAACCACTTAAATGACTGTAAATATTGAATTTAATGAAAAATTTCAAACAATTGTAAGAAAGGTTTTGAGAACAAATGCAATTAGGGCATGTCAATATATTCAAAATTTAATAAATTAAAACTGAAAATTACATATAAATGTGATTTGTACGTTTCAGTTCAATTTTGAACCGCCTTCGATGTTAAAAAAATTCTCATTTTGTTTCCTTGGATAAGAGACAAATAAATTGAATGGATAAAAAGTACAGATGTTATGTGAGACAATTTGAAAGACTAATTGATTCCAGTCTGTAATATTTAAAAGATTACGGTAAATAAATTATATGAATAGGGAAAAGTAAGAATTTATTAATTAGTTACAGGAGTAAAGAACAGTGATCATAAATGATAACATGTTCAATACGCAATAAAACTAGCAGTGGTCAATTAATAAAAAGAACAAACGGTAATGATATGATGATTTATGATCACAAACAAAATTAATAAAGATAAACTATCATTATCATAGAGTAGAGAAAATAAATAAGATAAAACAGCGTGGACAATAAACCGTCAAGTAGACTGTAAATTTTAAATTTATAATTAAATAAAAAAGTGTAACATACAGGTCTTACAATTTGTTTAGCACTGATATGTATACGTGATATAAAAATTCCGCATTACTCTGTGAATTGAGATCATTACTTTGCAGTTTAATATGAGCCATTTCTGAGATTAATCATTTTGAAAAAAATCTCTTGTTATCTAATATTTTAATATTCTTCCAATGAAACTCGTGATTACAGTTTACTTTACGTTCTGTAATGATAGAATGTTTTCGTTTGTCTTTTGATTTGGCTAAATATGAGGAATAGTTCTTACAATTGATCTTATAGACATCCTTTTGAAAAGATTGGAAGAATGTCTTCCTGCACTTTGATGAAATTATTCCTTTTATTGAGACTAAAATATGATAATTTAAAGATCTCTGACAATATTCTTAAAATTATCCAAAATGGAATAGATATAAGGGATTGAGAACTAAAATTTTTTTCTTTCTTTATCATTTTTTCAATATTTTGTTTAATTGTACGATTTTTTATCAAAAATCTTAAAATCTTATATTAATAGTCTCAAAAATCTAAGCATAATCATTTTCGATTAAAGTGTTAATTACAAATTTAATATTTGCAAAATAATACTCTGGATGTGACAGAGTAAAAAGGCTCTGTTGATCATTTCTATTACGGTACCTTTTTTTTAGGAGAGAAAATGTTGAGATAAAAATCAAGATACTTTCCAGAAAAAGTTGGTTTGTGATACCTATAAAATTCGATAATTTCGGTTTTTATAATGACGGTAATAACATCTAAGACTAAGAAATTAATTCTATCTCCATCAACAGTTTAAATTGAATACGTAGATGGAAAGAATTAAAAATATCTAACTTGATCTTTTCGGAAGATATTATAATAGTAATAAAAAAATTTAAAAATTATTGCATAGTTTTTGTAGTGCATAATTAAAAATTTGTTTATTACTTATAATTTTGAAGATTTAAAAATCATCTTCAATTTAAAAAAATCAAATTTTTTATAGCAAAAATAGTTATAATATTGATATAAATTTAATCACATAGTATAATATATAGTGTTACTTTTTTAAATAATACTTCCTTATATACTTGTATTTTAGATATAATTTTTATTTTGTACATTGTATTAGTTTTATATTGTTATATATATAAATATATTGTGCCTTTGCTACAGTATTCTATGACTATTTTTGTATTATGTGTATACTATCAAGTTTACTTATTACTACACAGACAATCATGAAATAATATATTTATAAAATGTATGCACATGCTTTATTACGCATCGAGCGAATTTACAATATCAGCGCATGTTTATAGTACGACAATAAGAGTAAATAATAAAAGAGCTGGTCTTTTATACATAATTATCAAACGAATGAAATAGCTTACGTTATTATCATATTTAGCATCATCAAAGATTAATCAGCTTGTTACGTAATTGTATTTTATCTGATCAATCGAGCGTATAAACGAGTCGGATAATTTTTATTTCATATTACATTAAATTTATTAACGATTATAACAAAACGCATGTAGTGACGGTCAAGTCGGTAATAGATAGTAAACATAGTACACACATATTGTTTATTGGACACATTGAATAGGATCCATAGCTCTACTGACTAGTATAATTCACACATATTAAATGTTCTATTCAAGTG
The DNA here is from genome assembly GCA_021460005.1 of Tetramorium alpestre. Lineage (NCBI taxonomy): Eukaryota > Metazoa > Arthropoda > Insecta > Hymenoptera > Formicidae > Tetramorium > Tetramorium alpestre. The sequence continues at coordinate 287,450 of JAJVSH010000176.1, read as the reverse complement.
TTGGTTGTTAAATTATTTATCGATTTAGGTATTGTTGCTTATATATTCGAGAAATGTTTATCAACATCAAGGCACGGTAGTATCTTGCGCCAAGTGTATGCGCAGCACCGACACAGACCGTGCCTATTATACACGAAACGCTACATTAAGAGATCCTTCGATTATCGGACATCAGTAACGGCTGAATCGATCAAGTTCTAAGTAGGCTCATTCGATAGTTTGGATTTGATTTATATGAGAAAAGTGTTTTCATTTTTTTTCTACGTGCTCTATGAGCGAAGATATTGCGATGCGAAGTTTGATTTAGTAAATTTCTATTTAAGAAACGTCATTATTATCATCAATCGTAGAGGCAAGGCGAGCTGATGAAAGAATGAAGAAATGTCCTTTTCGCACTTTTCACACTATATGGCGTTTGCATCGCATTGCTATTGTGACAATTTTGATAGTTTGGCAGTTTGTTGAGTTGATGATTATATCGGTTGACGGTTATATACATTGAAAAAGATTAAAATATCTTGATTTCCACACCACCGATATATATACGGCTAAATTCTAGACTTCGATTTCTCTGATACGCGACGTTTTTTCCTGATTACGACGCCTTGCAGGATTACTGTAAGACCCTGCGAATCATTGATAGATCGCGACCTGTTCATATATTATCATATATAATACTTACTTGTATCATTTCTTTCTTGTATCAACATCAGCAGTTTATATTTTAATATTGTAGAATAGCTGTTTATATTTTAACATTGTAGAATATATTAAAAATATTATGAAATATTTAACACACTACAAAATGTATGACATCACATTTAAAAAATTACCTTTTAAAAAAAGATATAAAAGGCGCTAAGTGTACGTGCTGATATAATCATTAAAAATTACCTTTTCAAAAAAGATTTTATCTACAAAAGTAATATTATTAGAAAATTGGTCTTTTAAAAAAGTTCTTTTCTACAAAAAGATGTGAAAAAATTGCGCCTATAAAAATGGATTTATACAAAAAAACATTAAAATAAATAATTTTAAATAATAAAGGAGTAATTATTGAGTAAAGTAAATTTCATCAGTAACATTCTTTAGTTGGAAATATGTCAGTGAGCCGTGTAAACGCTTAGTAATGTGCGTGATAAAGCTAGCAGCAAAGCACTCACATCATTCAAAAAACTTGCTGCGCGCTGCTAAATTTAAAATTGTTTTTATTTTAATGTTTTTTGTATAAATCTATTTTTATACCCATGTAGGATTTACCGAGGTAGGCAATGTGGCCATTGTTCTGTGCGTTATAGCATATCCAAAGTTCGGACGCCTAAATTCGGCCAAATATTTTGTCACCAACATTGATAATTATATTCCGATATTTGGATCAACATTGATGAATCTACTTTGGCATTTGTACGTAAAACGAATGTTTGACCTATGATTAAAGGTCTAATGTTGGCAAGTTGATTTTCAGCTATTATTCGGACCATCATTGACTAACCGATCGTGATGTATTTAACGAAGCCAAGGCTTGGCCAATGCTACGGCAGTAAAATGTTGGCCAAGATTCTATAAACCAATACTGAATGAGAATATTTTAACTCGCGTAAGTTTCGCTCACACGCCGCTAAGTATCGCAAGGATCATGAGTTTTCTCGTAAGTAAAATTTGCTTGAAAACATATAAGTAAATCTAAGATGTACTTTTACTAAGTAAATTAAAATGAGATCAGAATTATTATAGTATATTTTAGTATATGAAATCAGAATTAATTTTTTAGGTTAGCCCTTGAATAAAAAAAATTAAATTAAAATTAATTCAAAGATATCTCATTTTTAAATAATATTTTCATAGACCTCAAATTAAATTATAATCAATTTCGGGTCTATGTTGGATACCATTATTAACCATTATTAACAATTATTAATAATCTTTGGGCCTCCTTTGGACTTACAATTAGATTCATTGTTGGTCTTAACAAAGAGTCAATCTTGGGCTTAGATTCAGATTTATCATTGGGGTTATCGAAAAACCAAACTTTGGGCTTATATCAGTTACCAATTTCGCGCAATTTGGTTACGCATTAAAGTTCGGCCACTTTATTGGCCAATCATCATTGCCAATATCCGAGTACTGACGTTCGACATTAACACGATGTTTGGCCAAATTCTTTAACCCTACATGGGTCGGTGCAATTTTTTCATATCATTCCTTTTGCAGAAAATAACTTTTTTAAAAAAGCAATTCTCTAATAATATTATACTTTTGTATAGAAAATCTTTTTTAAAAAGGTAATTTTTTAATGGCATATCAACGTGCCTTTTAATGACATATATACTAAGCGCCTTTTTTTACCTTTTTTAATTTTTTTAATGTAATATTCATATTCATATTATTACATCAATACTTTTTATTTATTTTTGATGAAAAATTTAATTTAATGGTAATAACGTTAAAATTTATAAAAACGTTCTTGATAATTAAAATGCACTGAAGAGCTATTTCATAAAACAGTAAATAACTAATCTAATTGAATTTTATAAATATAATATAATATTTGTGAAAGTTATGTGTAATAATTGCTTTGAGTTTAGCAGAATTGAAAGAATTTAGTAGAATTAAATTTAATATTAATTTCATATGTGTGTGTTTTTGTGGTTCGCGCACGCACATATATGTTATTATAATACATTAGTCAGCACTTGATGTTTATGATATAAAATATTGAAAGACACGCACACAATGTGGGGAATTTATTATATATTTTTATAAAAGTTATTGAATTGCTTACAGAAAAAAATGATGAGTTATTTTATTAAAGCCTGAAATATACTATGCTTTATCTTGTAGTCCCATTAATAATTCGAGTGATGATATTTTTGTATAATGTAGAACATATTTCTTTTGTATTCTTGAGAAAGATTGAACTCAATAAGATTTGATAAGAATGGCACTCTTTTTAAAGAAAGAAAGCAAACATTAATTTCTGTTAATACACACACACACACACACGCACGCACGCACGCACGCACGCACGCACGCACGCACGCACGCACGCACGCACACACACACACACACCCCATTAGCGTAGTACTCGCCACAGTTTCCCCCTTCTAACCTTTTTACGCGATAACTATACTTCGGCCTATGATTGCCCGCGCTCTCTTCTATTTTTTGTATTTACATTACAAGACTGACTGTGTTTTATGCGTGATGTGCGGTTAAACTCGGCTGTGAGTTAACTCGATGAGGAGACGACGATGATAACGTCCCGTCGTCGTCGCTCGCATTTCGACGGGCGCCGATGAAAAGTCGATCGATCCGCGCGGGGGTGGATCGACGGGAGCCTCTCTTTTTGAAACGTGGCCCATCCCTCTCGTGGCAACCGGTATCCCCTCACGCTGATAGCGCTTGCGCCCCAACGTTTCCTATAAGAGGCTGAGTACCGCTCGCGCGGATTTCAGTCTGACCCGCGGTACCGGCGCCGCGGTCGTCGTTGTGCGTCGTCACGGACCATCCCCCTTTCGCGGACAATATTCTCCGTCATGATATTCCCCGGCCTCGACTAAGAGCGCGCGCGAGAGAAAGAGAGAAAGAGAGAGAGAGAGAGAGGGAACGAGAGAGAGGGCGAGCGGACGAGAAGAATTCATCTTTTCTCATTCCCCTTCCTCCCCCGCCATCCGCGTCGTCATCGTCGTCGTCGACGTCAGCAACAACGTTGCTTCTCCTGGAGGACGACCAGCGTACGTTGACATGAAAAGAGACCAACAGTATTGCGAGCGGCAGTAGTTGCTCTGCCCGTTGTTGCGTGGACGTGGTAGTGGAGCGGGCTCCTATACGGGATCCGCTCTCCGCCGAGCCCCTCTTCTACGCAGCATGTGATTGTGCTCTGTATGTGTTATTTAACTAATATAGTGAACGCGACTCTTATAGTGATGTCTTTTGCGTTGCTAAATAGTGGGATCGTCGACGGGAACGGAGCGCGATCGCTTTTCAGTGTTCGATAGCGGATATGCATCTACCTGATTGGTAAACTCTGGACGAAGCTGTCTATAGCTGTTGTGTTTTGCGTGACGGATGTTCCTTCGTTCGTTCTTTCACGGTGGATGATGTTTCTCTCTGTTTTTTTTTCATTTGTTATTGCTCGGTGAATGGTTTTTCATTTTTTTACGTTGTTGTTTATTGTCGTTGCTGGATGCCGATTTGTTGAAATTGCTGTTTAATGGCGGAATGAAGACTTTTCGTTGCTGTATCATGAATATGTTACTGCGTTGATTAGACTGTATGTGTGTAATCTTATTTGGTAGCTAATTAACTGATTAGTTATTTAAATAAAAACGTTTTAATCTCAAAACATGGAGTATAATACTTTAAATATGTTCTACGTTTAAATATAGCACAGTGAATTAATGGAAATTAATATTAAATTTAGTTATTCCTAAATTGACCAAAAACAACAGTTTAAATAATCTTACGCAATAAGTGCAAAAAGTTTGTCATCTCTAATCTTTTTAACATTGTAAATCTCACGTATCTATTACGCGCGATAAGAACAGCTTTTACAGCATAATAAATTAATTTGGTTAGTTAAAACACAATTAACTCTTTCGGACTGTCTTTGAGTTTAACACGAGATCACGTTAAACCCAGTAAAAATTTCAACTGATTCATTTTTGTTGGTCGGGTCGCCGAAAGACTCGAAGGGGAATAAAATGTCGGGACAGAGTGTCTCTCTCTCCATTTTAGTTGGATAGAAACTGGTGGATAGGGATGATAGTGCACTTGGTGCGGGCGTTTGTTTCTCGTTCGCTGCCCGCTATGGCGAGAATGCGAGGCCGCACTACTTGTTCCCCGTTTTTGTCGCTACGTGATGCGGTGCTTAACGTTGGTCATGTGATACCGTTTGCGTCCGCCAACTTTTTCAAATAAATCCGTCATGCGGAGTGCCCGACGGCGCGTAGTTATCGTCTCGAAAGGGATTCGTTCCCGCGATTTCCCTGTATGTCCCTAATATATTTATGGCTTGAAGTAATAAATGTTGTGAGATAAATTCGCCCTCTTATCGAAATTTAATAAGCCATGGCCTCTTTGAACAAATTTTACAACACTTTCAAAAGCTTTTCCTTTCAGGTTAAAGTGAAAACCTCACTTTAATATCGCTTTCGTAAATAATAAAACGGTGAGATTTTTAAGAGCTAAAAAATGCGAAATATCGTATTTAATCTGATGAGGTTTCTCAGGAAACAAGCGTATCTTATTTTCGTTATTCACTTCGACGCAAATGCGATACCATCGTCGGCAGACGTTAGTAATATCTCCGCTATATCTCTGCTAAATAGATCCCTGCTAAAAAACAAAAGTGGATAGACTACAAACAAAAGAAAGCTTTGCTTATCGGGAAACCATCGATGAGAGGTAAGACATTGTTGCGGGATATCGATTGCATAGGAAAGCATCGCATTGCAAAAATCACTTAATAGCGTTTTTACTTTCCTTCGCAATTTTATCAACTCCCCAGCAGAATTTTAGCTCTAAAGATCTGCGCCATTTTTTAAATATTTATATACCTACTATCTAAATTAAGAATATATAATATATAAAAATAAAATATATTTATCATTATCCTAAATTAAGAATTACGATGTTAAACAGAGGAAATTAAATTAAAATTAACAACCTAGTTGAAACAAGATGACGGATACTCAAAATGCAAATAAAATGCCATCGGAGCGGCTGTTATTCATACTTATAATGGACACTGACTGCGCCGTTCATTAGTGCTGTTTACTAATTTTAGAACCTTCGTCAGTGCATGCAATTCAGTTTGTCACGAAACTCAGCTATTGCATGCAAAGCGCATGTATCCTTTCTTAATGCACACACGACGCGTCGCATCTAAATGTACGGTGACAGGTGCCCATTTAATGCCTCACAACATGATATTCAAGCGGGAGAACATCTGAGGAAATTGATAATGGTCTGCCTCCCACCCGTTTCACCCTTGTATTAATAGTTGTTGCAACTGCGGGAAAATGTAATTGAAACAACTGCGAACGAATCGATAATGTGCGAACCCGGCTTCTATTAAGCACATGGTCTATAATTTATGTGCGTCACGGAGGCGGGCATAATTCATTGAGATGGTAGTACCTGAAGGTCGATATCTTAAAGAGAATTTACTTTACGCGATACGTGAGCGATGTAGGCCATCTCGGAAATCGTGCATTTTCTACAGATTGCTTCGGGAAAGTAGATAAACTATATGAATTATATTATATAATATTATATATGTATTTTTAGCAAAAGTTTGAACATAATTCTTTTTGGATTATTTAAAAATTTAACATTTGTGTTATATCGTCTCTTCGACAACAAAGATATAAATTACAATTAAAATAAAGAGTCCAATGGTAGTTAATTATATTTATTATTAACAATTAGAGAATTATTTTAATCATTCTTATTTTTTAAAGCTTAAGTTGCTAAAACAATTAAATTTTTAATTACTCTAATAGTTTCAAATTTATATAATCTTGATAACAAAATACATTCTTAACACTTTGCTTAATACTAGATAACAAATGTGATTATTTTTAAAGAAAATGTATGATTTCTAAGATCAATAAGATCGTTATCTCGAATATAATATATACTTAGATATTGATTTTTCTAGATTTCTCATTTAAAATGACAATTTATACACAATTATAATATATTTTAGAAAAATCAAAATTTTTTTTATTTAATAGATAAGTTTATCATTGCTTCCTCTAGCAGAATGCTTTTGATAAGTTTTTCTGCATGTACGTACGTACACGTATGTATGATGTAACTTAACTTGGAGTGTGCTGGTATATTTATTGCATATGACAGATGCTCATAACATCGCATATGCAACGGTAATGCGCGACAGGAAAAATATGCCTGAATAACCATAAGTCGTAGTACCCATCCATGCCGAAAATTATTTATGATATTGCCAAACGCATATATGTAACGGTTTGTATGCCTTGTAAAAATTTGACGAGAGAAAAAGAGAGAGATAAAATCTCGTACTAAAATACGACAAAAATGCAAATAAATTTAATCAAATTTTAATATGATATTATTAAATAAAATCAAATCTGTTTGACGTATTTCATTTTTGTATTATATTCTAACAAATCTGAATAAAACATTTTTTCTTGAAAATTTCTTTTAATTTATTTTCATACTTTTTATTTTTTTCAGTATTTTTTTTATAAGAAATGCTTTATCCTGAAAATCAGTAAAATAGCATGAATAAAGATTTTATATAGTTTTTATTTTATATTTTAATTTTCTGTACTCTGCGTAAAAGTGTAAAGATTATCTTTGCCTTGAAATCCCAATATGTTATTTTTTATGATGAAATGAAAGTTTGAAAAGTAGATCAGTTTTCTACAATTAACAGACTAGTCGTGACCATTACATCGTGAAAGTTCTGCAGGGCAATAAGATAGAATAGTAAAGTGATCTATTGAAAGAGATGCATCGTTCTCGAGGAAAGTCTTGCGCGCTGTACGAATTCGATAGAGAGACTACGGGGAGACATTTGTCGATTTTATGAAGATGCATTGAAAGTTGCCAGTGCCAGTACCGGTCCAGTAAATTCTGATCAGAGCAATGCTAATCTTTGAAATGGTTATCCTTCGAAACGAACGTTGTCCAAGCGGGACGAAGTCGAAGGCCGACTTAAATCTCTACTATACTACTTAGCGATCGCCAGAGAACTCGCTTTGCGATTCGTCTTTTCCTTGGATCAGTGATCTCCTATTGGAGCAGCGGAACTAACCACAAGAATAATGAGTTACATCCGAATAAAAATACATGAGATTACCACAAATCAGATCCAAGATCTCTGTAAGATTAATTTTAAATATGATTTTATAATTATGATATTCAATGTTTTCAATTTGACATATAAAACATTTAAAAGTACAATTTATATCATATGAGTATATAATATAAAGATTTCTTGCAATATTTATTATTTAAATTCAATACGGATACATCATATTTTAGACAGAATTCAAAGCTTATAAAATAATAATCAAAAGAATATAGGCTAACGATTTACGCTAGATGTATGTGTATAAATAAGATATAAACAAAAGTGTACAAGATCAAAGTTTATAAATTTGATCTTCAATAAAACTGAGATTGTAAGATAAAATAATACAAAATTTTTTCTACAAGCGGTTTTGATAAAAAAGATGGAATAATCACACGCTGCTCTTGTATAACCATTGCTTGTTGCTTTTATCATGCTTTCTTTAACATTTAATATTACAATTATTATTATTACGAATATCACAAACGATATGAAACTTTTTTATTCATCTCAATTCATTCTGTCTTTACACGAGAGGACGAAACAGTACGTACTCTGGGACACCCTGCATATGTATATAAAGCAGATAAATTTAATGACGGAATTTTAAATTTGCAACTTAAAAATTTATTTACTCAGCATTTATTTGAAGTAATATTCAATCAAATGTGTGTGTTTTAAATATTGAAGTTTATGGACGAAATCTTGAGGATAATGATTGACCAGCAATCAATCGCGCCTCGTTATACATGATAATAATACATTTCATATATTCACAGATTTGCTCGTAGAAAGGTATAAATTTACCTTCAAGGTTGAACCAAGTGCACGAAGAAGCGGCAATTCGCATTTATAAATTCGCGGACTGCATTCGAGGGTGTGTGTGTGTACATCATGAGGTAGCGAGCACGTACGCAAACTATCTCCCGAAATAACTTACTGGAGAGATAGAGAGGCGTGGAGTTTCTTTCCGTATCTGGCTCGCCTCGCGCGTCCCGACACTATACCATAATGTAACGCGACAGATAATAATGTAACGACATGAGTTTCGTCGTACGATGTCTCCGCGAAATTTATACAGTCGTCATGCCTGACTCGCATATCGCATATATCCAATTTGTTGCATCGCCGCGCATTCCTGTTTTCCCGCTGCACACTCCGCATTTTGCACAGATCAGATCGTGAAATTTAAGGCGTCGAAATTTAATTATTCTTTTGACGTGCGCACAACGGCGGCGCGTTCGGCGAAATTGTTGCATATGCAGATCGCGCGAGGCATCAATCCCATCAGCATTAATCCGTGCTTTCCGAGTCTATAAATTGGGCTTTGATATTGGATTACACGAGACAAGCCTCGAATCATTAAAGCGAGAATGAATATTGATCGTTAAAGATAATAGTGAAATAATCATGATACAATGATGATATTGTGACAGCTAATCATCACTTATATATTAACGCGCGACATAAATTTAATATTTGCATTAATATTAGCCACTGCGCAATATGCATTTAAATCAAGGCAAGTCAAATGTGTCGACTCGTTCTCACGGTCCGACAATCGCATTTAAATTTTCGACAGTTTCGGAAAAACTTTCCTGTTTTTGTAACTGTTTGCCTCGGCACTGCTATCAGCTTCCGTCAAAAAGAATAAGGCAGGAATATCCGGCACGTTAATATGCAAATTAGCGAAATGCATAAAAAGCACTAGGAAAACTCAAACTAGAGAAGATTTCTTTTGTTTGCGCGAGGCATAAATTTGAATTTTTTATCAGCGAAAAATCAACTTTATCTCGGCGGTTGGTGAGAGAATCTCGTGTGACGTGATAACTTACATAAATGCACACTTCATCGCATTTGCATTCGCATCGTTCGTGCAATACACATATTGAGCTTTTCTATGTGCATACATACGCATATGTACCTATCACGTAATGTATAGTTAAATGTTTTAAATTGATGTTATAAATGTTGAAAATTGTTACATTGTTACACAATAATAATAAATAGTAATATCAAGCTAGTAATAAATTTAAAAAAATGGCAATAACATTGAAGATATTAATAAACATCTAAGCAACTATATTAATGAAAAAATAAATTTTGTTAAGTAACAAAATAATTTTAACATAATTAAACTTAAAGTAAAATTGTTAATTCTATAAATAAACAGCATTAATTAATAATAAATAACACATTTACATTTATTAATGTAAAAAATCTCTAAATGTTAATGTATAAGAGAAGATCTCCAATTTAGAAATTCATAACATTATGAAATTTTGACAATATACCCTGATATACAATAATCTTTTTCTTGCTGTCAGAATTTACTCTGCATGCGAATAAATAAAATTAGAGGAAAGTCACCAATACCGGCACACCAGTTTGTTTTTTAACAATATTTCTTAAACAAAAGCTAAAAATAAAAGTTTGATAGCAGAAATACAAACTAGAAAGTGTCTTCTATCGAATAGTATAGTAGTCATTATAATACTATTTTGTATTTTATACATAATTAATATTTTCGCAATACATGTCAAAAAGAGTGTCTGAGAAATTGAGCTCTAAAACTGGAACATGTATTTAACATTACAATAAGTGAGGTAAAAGTTGCCAACTTTGGTGATATTATATATTAGATCTATGTTATTTTATTCTCACTGAGAAATGTATTGTTGTACATCAATTTTGTTTTAAACCGTATTATGAGAAAAAATTAATAAATTGTTTAACTAAATAGTAAAATATATTTTTATATATTAAACAACTAATTTTATAAAATTAAAAAGTTAGAACAGAATATTTTGAGAATTTTCGAAATGCAATTTTAAACCTATGTTCTGTTCTCATGAAGAAATGTGGACCGCTTAACGCTACAGGAACAATTTTATGTTTAAAACTGCACTTCGTAGCAAATATAACAGATACATATATAAATAAAACAGTTTTAGAAAGCTATAAATATATAAAATAATGTAATATTATCAATAATATTACATTATTCCCTATTGTTTAAACTATCCAATTTATAAGAGAAAATCGTGCAAATTTTATTTTCAGATTTTATATAGAAAGAAACCACGAATTTATAATCTAGGGGTTTCTATTTCTTTAATTATCTAAGAAGATGTTTTTATCGGTATTTATAAAGTGTAATGTTTAATTTCCGAGAAATTAAACATTAAGGGGGGTGCCGCTTTGTGGGATCTGTGCCAGTTATTGGCGACTTTCCTTTAAGTGTGTATATATATATATATATGTTTTTTTATAAATGTATTTGCATTTATATATATGTATACATTTTATAAATATGTATATACACTTTTTCTATAATGTATTAATACATTATAGAATACATTATAAAGTAATGCATTAATACATTATAAAGTAATATTAAAAAGCTATGTTGAAAACAGAATAAAATAATATTGAGAATATATTCCTCCTGCTTTTGTTTATTTGCACATTTCTTATAATCCTTTAAACAATCGATAAGTTTTTTAATCCATAAATCTCATTAATAGAAGTAAGTTTTTCTATTTAACATTTTGTTCGATTTCCTTTTGTTGATTAACAATAGAAGGACAATAGAACAAAAGAATGAACCAATTTCCGGGGGTTAATTTACCCTTTTAAGATAAATTCGGACAACTGAAAGAATAGTTTATATTATCAGGATATTCTTTATGTATTGTCATGTAAAGTTTCTTAATTTTTTGAATTTCCGAATCGGACAACTGAAAGAATAGTTTATATTATCAGGATATTCTTTATATATTGTCAAAGTTTCTTAATTTTTTGAATTTCCGAATCAAGTGCCTTTCTTTGTAAGAAAGTTTTAAACATACAGCTTATTTTTCTAAGGTTATTGTCTTATACTCAAATATATGCTAGTGTTTTTCCCGAGTCGTTGCAATTTAATCTTTAATGAAGATTGCATTGAAAAGGAAGGGAAAGAGGAAACTTATTTCAACTAATTCTGAGCTAACTGGCTTGCGATTTTTAGAGTAAGTGAGATAGGTCATGGTAAAAAGTTTTTAAATGGGATTAAAGTTAATTCGAATCAATCATCAAGTTCGTCGGTAATCAGCTGTGCAAAGAGTCCTACGAGTTTTCAAGTTGAATTTTCAGTTTGCCATCTCGCGGAAAGTTACCTAAGATGGAAACTGAAATAATTGAAGAGGTATTCAGGTTGGTCAAAGCAAAGTTAATCGCTTCAGTTAGTCTTTCACATAGAATATATATAGAAGGAATCTATGTAAATGGAGGAGAATTAAGATCAGATACCTTTACTTCTCTCTCTCTTTCTTTTTCTATCCCGTTGTCTTCTCTTCCCTTGCCGTATGTGTGCCATGTGTTTTTTATTTATTTATCTTTATTCGACTTTTAACTTTTTTTACTACGAATTGATATTTTGGATATACCTTTATATTAGTTGTGCTTTTTTTTGTACTTTCTTTTGTATTTTCAAAAAAATATTCGAGAACAAATAAATATCATCACTTCAAGGCTGCGATCGCTGCGAGCATATTGATATTTTCAACGTGAATAAAGCGCTTTTCAGTTTTTTTTTTCGAAAAAAGCCGAGGGCATCGACGGTCAAAGTTAAAATGTTAAGAGAATGAGAGTTGCTATTACTATCACATCATAATATAAAAATCAAAGAAAAAAGTTACAAAACGGGCGTATAGAACTGTATACAGGGTATCTGATAATTATCGACACAACGCTCGTGTACATGTAAAGCGGACTGAATTGAATCGAAAAGTCCTGTTCCATGTCGCAATAATTAACGAGTTATTTATCACTAAAAATCACTATATCCGCCCGGTCTATCGCCGAATGCAAGCGCGCGGCGAGATGCCGGTGACAATGGCTATGCACGGCGCTGGAATTCCGTTCTAAGCTATGATTGTCCTTCGTCTTTTTTATCAAAGCGCCACTTGTGGAAAACAACTCCCCGCACAACCGCGACCGTTAGGCGGTCATATCTCATTGTGCGTTCGCATTCGATGATAAGCCAGATAAATATGACAATCTTTAGTAATTAATAACTCGTTAACCATTGCGAAAATTGCAAAATATCACAGAACTTTTGACTCATTGTCAGTTTAATCCGTTCTACGTACACGTTACGTCAACAATTACGTTGTTTGACAAGAAAAAAAACATCGGAAGAAGGATAGTCATTTCCTGTAGATTTTTAGACGCTTAACGCGTATCTGTTTGTCAAATTGTCACAATTTTGAGAAATTTGCAGTTAAAGTGGCAAAAATGGACTATTTTCGTGTACTTTGTCATGTTACAACTACGATATGTGTCGTGGTAGAGAAGTTTGCTTGCAATCAAAATAACATGACAAATTACGCGAAGATAGTCCATTTTTGCAAATTTATAACTACAAATTTCTCAAAATTATGACATGGAGCAATTTGACAAACAGATTTGTGTTCAGCGTCTAAAAAAACTACAGGAAATGACTATTCTCATTCCGGTGTTTTTTTTTGTTGAACAGTGTTATTAGACTCTGTATAATATATATAAGACGTTTCTTAAAGATCGCTTTTTAATTATATGTATAACGTTATTTCTTATCAAAAACTGAGTCAAGAAAATCTTGAACCATATTTTTCTAATGCTTAATAAAGCAGTAATGATTGAATAAAGTTAATGCCATCAGTATCGTTCTTTAGACAGACACATCAGTGAGCTTTATGCCTGGTAATGTATGTGAGCGCTTTACTGCTAGGTTGTCACGCATCCTATTATAATAGTACCTATGCGTAGCGAACCTAGCAGCAAAGCGCTTACATTACATTATCAAACCTACGACTTACCGATATATGTACCTTTTCAAAAAAGGTAAAAAAAGCGCCAAGTATACGCGCTCAGAAAACGCCTAGAAAAAGAATTCTTGTGCAAAATTATTTTAATTTGACAATACAAAATGTATGAAATCACTACAAAATTACCTTTGTACAAAAAAGAATAAGAAATTTATTTTTCCTATAAAAATAGTGATATCAAGATAGTGCGCCAACTATAAAAATAAATTTTTTTTAAATACTTGGCACTGCCAAACCGAATAAACATCTTAAGTGCTTTATATTAGCAATGATTTGTTATAAACTAAATTACATATTAACTTATTTGGTTTGGCAGCGCCAAGTATTTAAAAAAAATTTATTTTTATAGTTGGCGCACTATCTTGATATCACTATTTTTATAGGAAAAATAAATTTCTTATTCTTTTTTGTACAAAG
>JAJVSH010000176.1:253733-268285 GCA_021460005.1 Tetramorium alpestre | reverse complement strand
CACTTGCAATAATAGGAAACAATTGAAAACAAGAAAATAAATCTTATAAATAAGATATTTATAAACTAATCAATTTCAAGTTCAATTTGTTAATCTCACATTCTCTGGACTTGATTTGATAAGTGGATTTTATTTCTATTTCCCAGTAAGTTTTAATTTTTATTTTTAACCGGAATATTTTATAGACTATGAATATTAACAGAATTTTTCTAATATTTCCTTTCAAAAATTACTCATATCTTTAACATTCAATTTTTAAACAATCTGTTGGAGAGAGAGCTTGAGATTGTTTAATTTATCTATCATTGCATTGCTGAAGATGGCTCAAAGTAGAGATGAAACATACGATTTATAATTTGTATTAAATTATTAATTAAATGTTATATAACGTTAACTCGGGGATGGACGCGTGGCTCCGTGTTAACGCGAGTAATTAGTAATGAAAGGGTCCTGGGTTCAAATCTCAGCGGCCCCTCATCCCGCATACATTCCATTTTCAGAGGGAGTCACAGAGGACCTTTTTAGGTCTAGGTGACATTAGGGACTGTTATACTTATTCGCCCATCTTATTACTACTAAAATTAACGTTAACTCACGAACACACTAATAGCGTTTGACTTTCAAGCTTACTTTTTCTTATTACTCGTTAATTTTTTAAATATCCGCTTGAATACGTCGCCAATGATAACGTTCTGCGTTGATCTTCCGTTTATTATGCATTTCACGCTTGTTGGAAATCTACCAGCTCGATTATCGTCCTATATATTTGTACATATACAAGTATAGATATATACATATACATTATTATACATATATATTTCAAATACATACAATATTATACATATATATTTCAAATGTAAAATGCAATTGATACACAGCTTTGATGAAGCTAGAAAATGTTGCTTCGAACAAATATATCGTATTATGAATTCTTCGTATATGGATTACGAATGAATTGCCAATATGGCGGACTATAATTGATTGTCGATTTTGATTAACATTACATTTGCATTTGCCGCAATATATTGTTGAAAGTGAAATTTAAAGATTATTAACAATGAGAGGTTTACGAGTTAAAGTTTTAAACAAGAATAAAATGTTCATATAATATTAAGAGAATGAGAGAGAGAGAGAGAGGGGGGGGGGGGAGAGAGAGAGAGAGAGAGAGAGAGATATTTCTGATCTATACCATTTTTTTATTATTTATACCATTTATTTATGAAAAATATTTATATAATATACTCCATAAAGCTTCCAAAATTATTTTTAAAATTTGTAAAACGATAAATAAAAGTTCTCGTATGCAACATACCTACATGTATTGTTATAAAAAACAGCTTTTAATATAAATACGTAAATAAATTATACGACACACAATACGTTTAAATAATTCAATATTTATATTGCGCTAAAATGTTGGAACACTCAAGCAAGGATACGTGTCTTTTGGCGACAAGACGTTCTCCAATTATACGCGGATTAAACGTCACGGATGTAGTTTCAGGGCGGACGTAGCAGCTCGCGCGCGCGGCCGCACCGCATCTCCGCAAACAGGCCGCACGGTACATGGAACGCATAACTCGTAGTTGCACGTCCGGCCAAAATGGAGCCGCGGGTATATCGATTATGGCATTTCGTCTCAGGTTTCCGGGAACCGCCGGGCTATCTGCTAGTCCGCTTCAAGGCAATGCATATCAAAGTGGCCGCGTTTCAATAAAAGCTCTTAATCCTTCGGCACGCTAACGGCGATACCCCTCCGGATGTCGACGTCATTATTTTCGGGAATACAAAGCCGCTTATTACATAAAGGGACAAGAAAGTAACGATGAGCTCTGGGGAAATGAAAATTTTTAATACACTAACAAAAGAAAGATTGAACGAAATGCTCTGCTGAATTTTATGTCTATAAATAAGAAATGAAACTTTTATTAATCGACTCATAATATATCATGGAATCGTTAGAGAGACAATTCAGTATTTATGCATTATTTTTAATAAAGATTGGTATAATCTTAATACGTCTGTACGTTTAGATACAAACTTGAATGATCAAAAAGAAGATTAGAGGACAAAATTTTTATACAACATATATAAGAGAAAAGCAACGTTTTATTTGAGCGCGATGCTCAACGTGACGTAATTACGGGCGATTAAAGGCAAAACCGCACGAATTCGAATCGCAATCGACCGTCAGTACTTTTCGCAGGCATTTCAACTGATATCGTAATCCTTTAGCGGCTCATATCATTTATAACGTCCATTAATTTCCGATTTGCTTTCGCACGTAAGCCCGATGATCGGGAATGATCCCGATCAATTCCCGATTTAACTCGCGGTCGAATTTATTCCTGATTTACGCTGTTGATCATTCTCTTTTATCGCGAACGTTCAGATTTCGTCCATCGAGTGACCGAGAGGGAACAAAGGATCGATTTATCTCGAATGGAATCACCGATAGTGCTCGTACACGGCGCAGCCCCATCGTGCTGAAAATTTCGCGAAAGCGACGAGCAAATAGTTAATCGGGATCACATTATTATGTTACGTCGCGACGAACTAAATTTCGCAAACATTCGACAATTATATTTACATTGTTTTCACTAAATGTAAATTCGTCACCGAAACATGCGTACAGCGAAATATCGTTTTTCTGTATCGTTCTGTATTGTCCGTACAAGATATTGTCTTGATAAATAATTTGTGTGCCGTTTTTATAGAAATTGGGCGAGACGTGTATTCGAAATTTTATTAAAAGCACATTGTATGAACTTTGTTAAATTCATGTCGTACTCAAATTTATTGGGCTTTGAAAGTTAACTTATGCCACTTTAGAATAAATGATTTATATGTATGATGATACGAAGGAAGGCTAATGTGAACGGATGGGGACTTTCGCCACTCGATCTATAAATAAATCCTTCGGCGCTTTTCATAGCGCCTGAAAGGTGCTTTTTGGTGATACGCGGTTTATCTGGGGGGAAAATCGTGGTTCGTATATTATCCGCAGTCCTCTTTGCTCGACTCGGACGTCTATTTTCATTTCAATGTTATTCGCCTCATATCTCCGAAATAATTTGCCATAATATGAAATTATAATATCTGACTATATTTTACTCATTAATTACACTGTCCGACAAAATTTGAGTTTTTTTCTGTAACATAAGTGTAAATAGTCATTTTCAATGTATTTTTGCCTGCTGAACACAAATTTGTTATCCAAATTTGATTATCGCGTCACAATTTTGAGAAAAATGGCATCAAAGTGATCAAAAATGATGTTTTCGACGGTTTTCATGACGTTATATCGCCGCGGTACTAAATTTTTTTTCAAATTTTGTTTATATCATTTGAAAGTATCAACTTTTAGCTTTAAAATGAATATAATTTTTCCTCTTCAAAATATAATACTTTGAAAATAGCTCTTTTTCCTATACATGAAAGACATATGCAAAAGACATTTTATTCTACCTTAATCCTGCATTCTATGCAAAATACGTGCTTTTAGACTTAAATGATATAATAGGTGTGAGTAAAAATTTAGTACCGACGCTATAACATCATAAAAACCCTCGAAATTGTCCTTTTTGGTCACTTTGACATTTTTCTTAAAATTGTGACGTGATAATCAATTTCGAATAACGGATTTGTGTTCAACGGGCAAAAATACGTTGAAAATGACTATTTACACTTATGTTACAAAAAAAGTTAAATAAACATACTGCTCTGTGTGTAATCTGATTGTTGCACAAAACTCGAAATATCTCGATAATGAAAAATTATATCAAAACGAAACAAAATGCATTTTAAAGCCGTTGATACTTTCGAATGGCACAAACAAAATTTGATACAAAAATTTGTTACCGATGCTATAAGGTCACGAATACTCTCGAAATTGTCATTTTTGACCACTTTGACGCCATTTTTTTCAAAATTGTGAGGTGATAGCCAAATTTGGATTCGTGTTTAGGAGGCAAAAATATGTTGGAAATGACTTATATTTATATTACAAAAATGCTATCGGACAGTATTATCAGCAAGTTGACGTCACATTTTTTAATACGTCGAATTATTAAAAAAATTTCTAAAATGCTCTTAATTATTTTTCTGATAGTTTTACATTGAAATTACATTAAAATTGTAAACATCACGATCACTCGCTTTTAAACTAAACGTGAAATCGTTTCACGAAAGATGTACCAGTTTCATATCAATGTGTTTGACGATAACAATGTGTACGCATAAAATCAGTCGAAGGTTAATGTCGTTACCGTTAAATTCTGTCACATTGATTATAAACTGCAACAATCGATGAAATGATATCGACGCAATATCGAAATCCATTGAGATTCGAATGCGAATTTTATTCCGCATCGAACAATTATTCTGACGTATTCGTAATCTACGATGGCGCGTATAACGTGTTCGAGACGTGTTGCATATTCGTTGAGCGTCAATTTTTAAAAGACTTGCCAAGAAACTTTTTTGCCCTTTTTGCATTTCTGACATTCGTGCGAGAGTGCATCCGAGCCTTAAATCCTCCATACAGACACGTCTATCTATCTCTCTCTCTCTCTCTCTCTCTCTCTCTCTCGTTTATCCGTGCCAAGCCGCGCCATTTCGGTGAAATCAACGAAACGCACGAGCGGCTCTCACGTCGCGAATATCGACGAGGATATTGCGGCATGCGGTCGGAATGCAAATGTCGCGGATGCGACAAGCGTCCCGCCGCACTGTCCTCGCATGACTCTGTGGTTTCCTTCCCACAATTCTTTGGAAAATTCAGTTCCTTGTAGCGAGAAAATTATGCTTTCGAGAGGCTTCGGTGCTATTTATGTATCTTAACTTGTTATTCATTGTTATCCTCTATTATTCCACAGATATTTCGCAGTTCTATCTGCAAGAGAATTGAAAATGTTCAAGTTCAAGACGTGTCTGAAATGAAACTACATCTCTATCGATGTCACCGAGAAGTATATAGTACACGCGGCGTCAAAATGCTTAGCCATATGAAGTTGGCCACGTATCAGTGGGTTTGTTGCGACAGCTAATCAGAAGAGCCAATTTAAAAAAATCCGCTTTCGATTGGCTGTCGCAACAGATCCCCTGCTACTCGGTCAACTTCACGTGGCTAGACATTTCTGACACCATGTGTCTTAGTCGAAAGTCTAAGAAAGTATTTTATAAACAATTTAAGTGCATTACAAAATTGAAAGAATAATTATAATTTTCTGAAACATGAAAGGCTGATATTTTTATTGCACGTATTATTATTGTTATTGTACATTTGTATAAAGCATAGTTATAATAATATTTCGATAAAGTCTGCACCCAAGCAATTTCTAAGATGAGCATTTCATTAAAATCCAAGCATGAGGCATCTCTATATCTCTTACCGTGAATTGTAGTGAATCGTGAAAAAGTAACGCGCGGATTTTTCGCGTTCGATGACCGCGTTCGTTCGGTCGTGACACGAAGTAATCCGGTTGGAAAAAAGGTGTGGGAGCATCTCCGTGGAGAAATCGCTCGCTCCCCTGTCCTCGAGTTTTCAATTCCGGGACGTCGATAAAGTCACGCCGCTCCGCATTTCTGTTAAGAAAGCATTCGGATTTTCTCGCGCCCGGACGCGTTTCTGCGCGATCATAAAGATGATAGCGTCCCCCACGTCATCTTCTCGCACCTTCTTCCATCTTCGTATCCGTGGAAATGGCCGAAATGATTTACAATACTCTGACATAGCACCTGGGAGATTTAAATACAAAAGTCTATTATTTTTGACATAAAAGTGAAAAGGTGGATTCTAGACTTATTTTTACGCTATATTTTGTAAGTTACATTCTATTAAACATTTTAACAGTTGTTACTCATACATAAAAGTGATGTGTGTTTTAGACAAATTTCTTAAGTAGGTAATTACCATTTAAAAAATTATTAATTTAAAATAATTTGTAATAATTTTTTACATTATATTACATAATAATCTGATTTCTTATTATTTTACGCATATTTATAATATTGTTTTTCATCTTCTTCTTATTTTGTTAAATAATTTTAATTATTTTACAGTAACTTGATATTATGGCTTTTTTAGCTTAAAGAGAGACTCGCGTGTTGCATAAAATAAAATCTCGCATTTCGATAAAATACATACATTAAAAGTCGACTAAGTCTTGTTTCTTTAGAATGAGTTGAAGAGATTATTGGGAGATCATTGGAAGATATCTCCAGATTATTGAGCATTTTTATGCTCACAGAATTCTCGAGATGTGATATCAAAGGTAGAATATTATCGCACTTTAACGCGTTATGGATCATAAGCACGTCGTCAGGAAAATCAATAAGAATTGGATGAGGAAGCCAAGAGAAAACGTGGGTTGTGAGAGTTAACGATGCGGGGCAGGCACCGAAGGTACTACGAAATGAAGATAGAGGATCGAAGGTGGATGAGCCAGTTTCTTATTCAATCTACTGAGTGAACGGCTCAATATTCCTCATTCCATTGACACCTCGGTTTAACTTTGTGTTTTATAGACTTTTTCGAGATCGAATATTAAGCGATACATACTTTTTGCTCTTTATTCCTATAAGCTTGTTGTGACCAATTCTCGCATTTTTTTTAAATTTCTGCATACTCTGCGGAAATAAGCCAATCAAAAGCGTGATTTTTTTTTATTTTCTCTTCTGATCATTGGCTCATCGCAATAAGCTGATACATAGCATATGACTAGGCATTTCTGGCGCCATTTGTATTTACAAGCATGTGCTAAAAGTACGGCTTGAGATTAAACTAAGGAATAATACAAACAATTAGTTTAATACTTTGTTCTCCGGGAAACATCTGTAGAATCCGTGTTGACGCATTGATCTAATCACGTCGATTGCCAAGCTCGACAATGCTCGGCGAAAGAACCAGCCCGGAAGGGGTTTAAATTACTCGCAGAAATTGCACCGTCGCTCGTATCGGAGGTTGTTGGGAGTACACTTGACTGTAAGTTCCGTGGTGTGCCCATCCTAATTGGTTTTCCGTGTATACGTTCCGGGCGTACGTTTCTCGACGATCCCGGCAGACAACGCGGGCAAGAAACGCGAGTATTGTGCTTACTCATTCGGCTACGTGGAATTGCGGGCAGGACCGCTTGACAATAACGACTACGATGTTGGGCACACACGTGACAAATCGTCCCGAACGGTCCAATCTTGCGTCACGTCTGTAGATTAGAATGTCAGACCCTATACAATGCGACTAATGCTCAACCGTCCTCAATTGGATATTCTGGCCGTATAAATTATTGATGATGTCTTCATTATGATTTCGGCGGTATAATGGAACCGAAAAAGAAAAATATTCCTACAAGTGTTTTTTTTCTTTTCACCAGAAAATACATTAGTTTCTACGTTATATTTCTGCTCAAATGAGACATCTTGTATCTACATTAATTTTTTATAAAATTATCCCAAAACAGATAGAACATGAAAATTTTTTTCATCCGTGACGCGCGTCATCATTCTCTTTTATTTTATTAATTCACCCAATACTTCACTGTTTTGCGAGACAACTGTTTTGTGAGATAGGGAAGCGTGATTTAATCAAGGAGAGTGTATAATACGAAATAACTGAAATAATAAAACGTCGAAAATGGTTACGCGCTCTCGCGAAAAGCTTCCTCGCGCTAGCCGGTTACTTCCTATCGGAAGCGGAAATGGAGATTCGCAGTCGGCTTTCGCAAACGAGAATTCCTCCAAGTCGTAAAGTGACCCTCAGCTATGATCGATGTGTCGGCTCGACGACCTCATATCGTAACGGCGGATTCTGCTGATTCAGCGAGTGGAAGTTTCACTCGCGAGATCCGAGAAGACAACAGGCAACTTTATTTTTGTGCCCCTATGTTTATTACGATCGTAACAAATCAGGAATGTTTCTCGATAGGGGTTTATGCCCACTTTATGTTTATGATTTATAATTTATTTCCAAATCATATTAAGGGTCCTTTAATTTCAAGATATTATAAATGCTTTGTAAAATTTATTATATTGACATTTATAATTTTCCACGAATTATTTTACACCGATGCAATAAATTGTAACAAGTATTAATTTTACGCACACATTGCGACGTTCGGTAATATTATTGCGATAAAAGTGAACTTGTGTCTTTACTGTGGTGCAACAGGGTGATCGTCATTGCGAATTTTAACGGAACGCTTTGTTCACTTCTATTCGAGTTGCTCCGTGCACTTTGCGAAGAGAGCTAAGATTCTACCGCACATCAGGATTTAATGGCGAACAAGTACCGCTCGAGAACTCGCGGAATCCATTAGGAGTCGCGCCGGGCTTATGGGCAGAGAAAAGGGGCTACCGAGGAACGGGGTTAGACGGACGAGGATATGAATAGCTTTATGTGAATTTGATGTTTTAATAATTTCCGATCTGCGTAGCGTAGAGCCGCTGTAACTTTCGTTTTACGGAAGTAGCGGATAGCGCAAACGAATGGGAAATTGGCGGGTAATGAGTTTTAGATGAAGCCCCGAGACTGGGGTAGCTATCGATTATCAATGTATGTGTAACGACTGTAAAGTGCTCTTTTGGGAAGGTATTTCGCAAGTTGCCCTTTTTTATTAAAGGAGTATCCAATAATACGAAGAACTTTCCAGTTTAATGTGTTTACTTGGAAAGTTTTCAGTCCAATGACCACAATCTAAGTCTTTATTCATCAATATATTTTTAATCTGTTTAAAAATAACATCTTTATGATTTTGCATGGTAATTTTAATTTAAATACAAAACATACCAGGATGTGTATACATGTGGCGTCGGAAATGCCCAGCCATATAAAGTTGGCTACGTATCAGATCTATTGGACAGTCAAAATCCATCAAAAGCGTGAATTTTTTAAATTATCTCTTCTAATTGGCTGTCGCAACAGACCTCCCGATACGTGGCCAACTTCACATTACTAGGCATTTCTGACGACGTGTGTACAAATTGACATAAACGTATCGGAAGTACACGTAGCAAGTAGATTTAATGAGCGACAATCATTTTTGAATTCTTCTTAAATTTGAGGAAAAATTTTGATATCGTTAAATTACATATCAAAAATTAAATTGATTTCTTTTATTAATAACTTCCCTTATATTATATTTGAATTTATGTATATTGAGCTATCAGAAAATAGCTCTTCCTTCAGCTTTGTTTAAGTCGGAAGTTAAACTTGATTTCTTAAAGGAGGAGTTGTAAGGGATAAGTGCGTAAGGGAACGAATGTTTACTTTCTGTCGCGTACCCCGATCTTCTACATTGGAAAATAGAAGGAGCTCGGTTATCTGATGACAAGCCCCTGAAGGTATAGGATGTCGTCTTTGACATTATCCCTCGTCTTCACGGCGATGATTCTTAAACAAACTGACGGCTTCTTTCGGCTTCTCGCAGCTTATATTTTGTCCTTTGCACTTTATACTTCAGTCGTGACTTCCTCAACTTTTCTTTCAACTCATTAAGCACCAGTCTTCATAAAGAGTACATAAATTTCCTTCGCAACTTGACCCATGGGAGAAAAGTTTATCAAGCGACGTATATATGATGCTTGCGCATTACTGAAAACTTCCACCGGAAATGTATAAATATTTGGAAAATTTTAAAAAGAATGGAGAAGCAAATTGTAACGATATCTGTGGATTTTGTTGCTCCTTAGAATTGTAAATAATAATAGCTTAGGTATGTAAGTCCGAATGCTACTTTATAACATTTTTAAAATACTTTGAGTATTTTGAAAATATTAAAATGTGTCTACAAGCATTTCACATCTTTCATAAAATTTGTAAGAAATGTTATTAAATGAATTTGAACTATATTTAATTGCAATTATTACACATTTAAATGTTAGTAATTATTATAAATTGCAATATAAATATTATACCTTTGCTTTACCTTTTAAAGGCGTATTTTCAACGACGAAATTAGTATCGACGACAGCAAGGATCGTAGGATTAGAGTTTCTTCGATGTGTCGTGATATCAGAAATCTACACTAAGCTGGCTGCCGCTCTCTATTGGATTCTCGAAGACCATTTCTAGAAAGCCCTTTGGGGTTGGAACTTCGGAGAACTTACTCGGAAAAGGGCATTCCACTTCCTTCAAGAGAAAGTTCGCGATATTAGAGCGATGGAAAGTTCAATCGACAGATGTTCAGCTCTTCTCACATATAACGCTCAACAGTTATATTCACAATTTTCTATGCCTACTATTCCAGTATATATAACTTGTAAAGCATTTGCGTTTCATGTTACAAGAAATGGTATTTTAATTTATACATAAAATTCGTAAAAATTTATACAATCGAGTTATACAAATATTGAATATAACGCGTATTAAAAAAGTGGCTATTATATTTCATTGAAAAGTTATATTATATATATATCTCACATTTAACACTTCTTATATAAACAACTAATTACTTCTCTTAAACTAATTGTAAGTTAGAAAGCTGAAGCATTAAAATATAAAGCACTGAATTAAAGCCAAGAAAGAAGTAGTTACAAAAATAGCAATTTTAACTTTTTAACGCGTGTTTGTAAAATTAAACAACTGTCTTATGTTATTTTAAATCTAATTTTATAAAGAAAATTTCACCTCATTAAACACTTTGAAATATAATCTCAAGTGTTGCTTTACATAAAAATTAAATTGCTAAGAATTAATATTCCATTATTATAAGATTCATGCAAAATGTCATTGTTTTTTCTTTTTATACAAAATAGCGGTACGCTTAATGTGTTACAAACCGCTTGAGTCTGCAAGAATACATATGATATTCTACTAATATGCACTTAATTAACCCATTTTTTTAGGCGCAAAGAGCCGTGCTGGCGCTTCCTGGCTTTTTTGCGAGTGCTCTTTTGTCCTCTTAAACGTACCGCGTTTTAATAGGGAGTTAACGTGTATTAAAGTCGCGTCAATTATAAACGCAAGTTTTGCACGATAACTTTTTTCTATCGTATATCTGACACGAATAAATTTAGCTTATTTTACTTAATTTTCTCTAAAACACATTTTAATTAAATTATTCTTATTTGAAGATTAAAGTTGGTTTATGTTTATAATTTAACCAAACGTTTTGTCCCCGGAATTGATACATGTAGAGAGCACAGATTTGTGAGACAGGTTTTAGCGATATTTTTAGCTTGTGGGATTATCATAAATCTCGCAAACAAGTCAGCGGTCATCGGTAATAAAAATTAAAAACGCGTTCTCATTTGCCTATGACGGTCCCCGCGTCTGCCCCATGATGCTTTAATTAAAAACTAATTAAATTGGCGTCCCCTCTTCCTTTCGGGTCAACTAGCTTTGACCAACACTCAGTCTCATTTTTTTTTCAATCGCGAACTGAAAACTGGCGCTCGCGCTATCGGAAATTAAAAAAAAATGAAATTAATGAATTCATGAAATGGAGAAATGTGGATTCTGCAATATTTGAACAAAGGCAAATTAATTTTGTAAATTAACTATGCAAAGTGTATACATGCAAATTCAAATGGGACTCGCAAATTGTAGAAACAATTTTTGCAAACAGAATGGATAATAGGCATGTTCTCATTAAAATTGTACGAGACGGATAATTGGAAAGGAGGTTGAATGTCACGCGATTATCCTTCGCCGCAACATTTTCGCAGTCGCGGAATGTCGGATTTCACGATCGCGGAATCTATCTCGAATTACCAGACGAGACGTTATCGAATCGCGGTCGGCTCTTCGTAGACGAAGAGATGAAAGCCGCACTCGGCTTTTTCCGGATCAGGTTTAATATCTGGAAGGGTTGGTTATACCGGAGGGCGAAGGCCAGGAGGCATAAAAAAGAAGGTAAAATGGAAGAGAGACGCGGATGAAAGTTAAGAGGGAGGAAAAGCTGAGAGAGAACTAGCGGGTGAAATAAAAGAGGGAGAGAAAGAGATACGAGATACGCGCGCGAGGGACGCGATGCAAAAGATGGGGGTGGAACACATCGGGAATAATGTCATATCGATTTTCCGAGCCCTTTTTTCGCTGTCTGTGTCGGCGTCGGTGTCGAAGGGCGCCGATGGTCCGCGATTCGAGCGTTGAAATTTCGAAATAAATTCGCGCATGTCTTACTGTCAATTTGCGCACGTTACCAGCGTGCGTTTGCGTAAGTCGATTATCTCGTTTCATTATCAAAACAATAATGGAAAATGATAAAATTTCATATAAATCGTGAAATTTCATTGAAACGGGCGTAGCACGCGCGCTGCAATAATTCTGTTATTATCGCATTTCGTTAGTACTTCTCCGGCGCTAATGTTGCAGCTATTTAAATCCCGTCTCGCATTTACAGGCCATTCGGAGCGCGAAATTCACGACGGGAATACTAAAATCGTAAGGTCACTGCGCTTCGGGGATTGATTTATACGGACTCTCAAAATAAACAGCTCGTACTGGAAGGCGCTACATTATTTCATCGGACATTCCTTCCGCAAACAGCTGGCAGCAATCGCGATCCCGATATAGAAATCTCGGCAGCGATTCGTCGTACCGCAAATTAATTTTCGCCGAACGGATTGGGGAAACGTGCGGGAAGCACGATGAGAAGCGTGCCTTTTGTCTCTCGCGGACTATGGAATTTCCCGTATTTTTCCACAACGGCGAACAAAATGATCGGATCCTGTTATGGTGGCTCGTCCACTTCAGCAATCTATCCTCCCGCCCGTCTCTCTCGCTTCACCTTTCGCTTCTTCCCGGTATTTCCGCGTAATCGCTTTTACGCTCGTTTAACTTTATTCCATTCACTCGAGTCGCAGTCGTAGCTGATGCACGTTGTACTTGCGTTGCCTTTGTATTCCGCATGTCAAATGCGATGTCGTTATCGTGTAAATTCCAGATAATTAGCTTGAGATGCCTCACTAGCGTGGTGTGTATGCAAATCCCACTTGGAAGGAACTGTTGGGATCAGAAATGCTCTTGGTACTGCTCAATGTTACGTAAGAACTACTTATTACGTCTCCTAATGGAGACATTACTCCAGATCTACGTTAGATCTCAAAACATACATGTCTTTTAACGAATTTAAAAATAAATTTTTTTTTACTAAAATTTGGAAAAAGCCGTACATAAATTTTCATCGCTTCTATAATTTATTTCGCAATGCACGACTTATTGGATTTTATAAAATCTGCATAAAGTCGGCTTTATACATCCGTTCTACCTCCATGTCTCCCTAAACCGTATGTATATTTACAAGTGCATTATATCGACTGGATCTTGAATAATAACAAATATAAACGTTGTACAGAAACACCCTTTAATTTTTTGCATGAATTATAGTTGCATGTTTCATAGAATCTCAAGGTTCCGACGGCCGCGACATGACTTTTATGCAATTTCATCTCGTGTTACAATGTTACAAGTAACGTAAATCCGACGTATTCTTTCGCCACTTTGGTAGCACGCAGGTAGGTTTTCCTCTCTCAATATACTGAACGCGTTTCCTTTCTTCTCGTCTTTCCTTTCACATTTTACGTCTTCTCGTGTACGCGAAAGTAAAAGAAGTACATGTAACGTTACTCATAAGAGAAAAAATAAATTGAGCGTAGAAATTACGGGATGGCAATGTCAATTCTGAAAAATTGTCGGAGAGATTCTTATCTTTCTCCTGCTTTCTTCGATTACTCTCGCAGTAATCGCCACCAGATTTTCTAGGACGTACGGTGGCATGAGGAATTATGCGCCTTCCAAGAAACTTCATCGTGCTACCATGACGGTGACAAATTGCTCGATTTCAAGAGCTACGCGATTCCCTTTAACTTTCCATTTCTATTCGCTCCGGCCGTTTATCAGGAAACTTCAGATTTCGCTCTTTAATGCATTTATCCATCTTTCATATATCCTAATGCATTTATTTCACTCAACCTAACTCGAAAACTATTGATAGACTTTTAATATTGATACTTCACCTAGTCATAATTCCTATTACGCAATTTAAAAGATTGAATTTGTGAAATATTAAAAATTGAACTCTCAGTATCTTCATAGCAAGACATTTTGTTCTATATATATGTAGTCTCTCATTATTTTTGTGACAAATATACAATCTCTTTTTGGAGGTTTCGAAATGGCAGAATTTAACCCATTAACGTCAGACTTGCATGTGTTTATCTCTGCACTTTCGTTAGCCTGGAATTGTATGAAATCCATCGAAAAAAATTATAACAAATACATATCNGAGTATTTTTGAGTGTGCTCTTTCAAAATCCATGGTTAAAAAATCGATTTGACGCATATTTAACAATAAATTTTGCAATTTAAATAAAAAAGACGAGAAATTTGTGGTGTCATTTTTTGAAAAGTCTAAATTTTCATCCTNATCCGGCAATGCAGTAGGNCTAAAACCAATGAGGATCGTGCATAAACTATTTTTCCTAAAAACCTATACAATTTGTTTTGTAAATTTTCAAAATGGCGGATCCAATATGGCGACCGAAAGTGGAAAAATCTCGAAAATGCAGTAAATTAGATTTTATTTCTTCATTTCGCGATGCTGTTGTCTTTT
>JAJVSH010000176.1:224556-252670 GCA_021460005.1 Tetramorium alpestre | reverse complement strand
CACACGCACACACACACGCACACGCACACGCACACGCACACGCACACAATATATACACATATACATAAAAAATTAAACAGAAGACGAAAGAGGAGCTTGAACAGAGTATGTAATATACGTAAATTTTTCATATATTCGTTATGATTTACAATATTTCATACGTACAATTTGTTAAGTCTTAAAATTCATTATTCACAAGACCGAAAGAAAACATTGTTTAAAATCGAAAATACATTTTCAGAAAAAAGAAAATAATTTATCATTCACAAGACTGAAGAAAGCTTTTAATAAAGCTAGCGCTGTGTGATTCTATTTCCAGAAAAAGGTAGTTCTAGCATCTCTATCTTCAAAAGGAAACAGTCCAAGAATTTACTTGTTTAACAAAAATATCACCGATGCGGACTTTGCCAGCCAAGAGTGACAATCCAACATTTATCGGTATAGTTAGTACGAACTCTATATTCAAAAAGAAACAGTCTCAGCACTCACTGGCTTATTTTGAAAACATTATCAGTATGGACTCTATTACCCAAGGGTGACAGTCCCAGTCTCTCCCAGCAAGCATGGATTCATTCATCTTCTCTTTTCATTACTATCTCCAACAATGTGTTATATGCGTATTTTATAGCTGTCTAAAATCTAATATACCGTACGTAAAGCGCTGTATATTAAACCATAGCATAGAATACAAGGAAAGTTTATGTACATTACTTATTCTATTCAAGCTTCTTTTTCATTGCCAGTTGGTTGCCCTTATTTTCTGACGCATCCTGTATACAAAGTACAGATAATTGAATCTTATATACATAGAGTTCCTAAGTATGTTCCGAGAAAGACGTTATTTCTTACGTGATTTTATGAAAGAAAGTTTGTGTACACTTTTGTCATAAACGGGGGATTTAATTCTGGAGATGTTCAACAAAAAAATTATATTTTTTGAAATCTTGGAAAACGTTTCCAATTGTTCCCAGAAATTTACTGTGCTTTAATAATAATTAATGGGCTAACTTTAAAAAAAATAATACGCCATTTCATACGCGGTTAAAAGTGGTCATTTTTTATATTTAATTTTTTATTGCATAATCTCGCTACTTTCCGTTTATTGATTAAATAAACAATTTTGTCAGTAATAATGTATCATTTTTTTTCTGTTAAAAATACCCAACCTCAATAACCGCTTTTTTATCATTTATGATACCAGAATTTTTCAGTCGCTTAAAGTTAGTCCGTTAACCATTACTAACGCACAAATTTTAACAAAATTATTAAAAATGTATTCAAGATTTAACAAAAAATTAATTTTTCGTTAAACATCTTGTATTTCTGAAACTAAGCCATTTATGATAAAAGTTTGAAAATATAAACTTTTCCTTATAAAATCATCTAAGAGAAATTATGTCTTTCAGTTTCAAAACGTATTTAAAAACTACTCTGCGCGCGCGTATGTGTGTGTGTATGTATACAGGGTATTTTATTTTAATTAATATAGTCGAATATCTTTGAAGCTATGGCTGCAACAAAAAATATTTTAGATGAAATTTGTTTAAAAAAAAAGAGCTATCTCTTATGATGTTCTTCAAACCGGAAATTGATTGTATCATCGTTTGTCCTTCTCAACTTCTTAACTTTTATAGAAAATATTTTTTCGTCACAGCTATAGTTTCAAAGACATTTGATTGTGTTAATTGAAATGAAACACCCTATATAATACACATGCACACGTATATATATTTGTGAGATGATTCCAAGCATTGCAACAAAAAGGCTTCAATACTTTGAATAACTAAGTCATCGTTTACATGCAAAGTGACTAAATAGGAGATTTTCCATTCTGAGATAATTGAAGTCCGCTTGCCATTTCCGAGAAATTTTCGAGAATGGCACAATTTACTTCAGAAAAGCAAGAACAATCGGAGTCTTGCTGCGTCCTGACGAAGCAGAGTCAGGATGGAGTCGACTCGAGTGTATCGAAGGATTACATGCACGAATAAATATCTCAATTTCGTTCCCGATCATTCGAATATCGTTAAAATAAAGTCGCATCTTTCCTTTGTCACTTCTGCCTTCTGTACGTCTGAAGTAAACCTTAAAAAATGGGCAAATTAAAATATTAAATTGAAATTTGAAATTAGTTTAAAGTTTTTTTGAAAAAATCAGAGCGTTTCAAACATTTGACTAATCATATTTTTTACGATAATATGTATGTATAACCAAAAGAACATAAATTGAAGAAGAAGAAATTATTATCGTTAATGGAAAGCAATTTTAAAATCTTTAGTATGAAATTGATCAAAGAAATATTATAATTAATTATAAGAAATATTACATATATTCGTGAAGCATTGTATTACATAATTACATTTATTTTTCAACAACTTGCTTTTAAAAGTCTCGCAAACAAGGTCAAAGAAGGAGTAAGTTGAATCCAATTATCAATTGGATATCTAAATAGACGATCCCTTTATAAATTCTATTCTCCTAAATTTAATTAAAGAATTACGTAAATCAATATTTGAACTGAATAATTTATTTAGATCGTTAGATTTTCCTTTTATCTAATATTCTGATCTATAAGTCTAATAAAAGTGTTTTTTTAAACAATTTGTCAGAGGAAATTGCTATAAATACTAAATTTTATGTTATGAAAAAAACTTTATAAACACTCATATATTCTTTTATTTCTTTCTTGATATACAATTGAAGATTTTATTGCGTATATATCGACATAACAGATATACCAAAAAAAGAATAGTCAGTAAATCACTATCAGTGAATCACTATAATAATCAATTATGCCAATATTAATTTCAGCATTGTCTGCAAAAGTGCTGTTTAATATTTTTTAAATATTAAAAATTTTTTAAATATTTAAAATTTTTGAAATATTTCAAATTTTCAAAATATTTTAAATAATACTTTAATTTTTGCAAATTAGATATTTTTCTTACTATTATTTTAATTATAACAGATGAAAATTTTGCTATAGTAATATGTTAATAAAATAATTAATAGCAATGTTAATAAAATAATTTTGTTACTAATATTTTTTTATTGTTAGTATCAATTATTTGATTGTACTAAATAAAAAGATAATCTTAGACACTTTTACGATTTCAGGTTTGTTTGTTTCTCATTTCTCTGAAAAAATTTATTACTCCGCGCAATCAATTCGCACTTAATCGTGTACGAGTAGCGACGTGCGATCGATCACTTTTTACGGCATTCAAGCTTGTTGGTATTCCTTTGCGTTACGCTCCTTTATCCGGTGTGAATTCGTTTTTTCCCCTGGCTTCTAGAGACAGCCGGGAACATTATTTCGAGGCAACTCTTCTGCCCGAGTAAAACGATATCTTTGCTTGAGTGGCTTCCGTAACATTCTTTGAGGGCACTTTTCGGCAGGTACTCATGGATCAAATCAAAGACGCGAAACACGCTATTTCTAAAGCGCCATTGTCGATGAAAATCTTCTTCCTCCATTGAGTTGTACACGTGAACTAGACGCGTTACTATACAAGTGGAAGAAAATTGGAGAAAATCTGAAATATATGAAACCGATTTTATATTTTAAACAAATTCTTTAGGCTAGCTATCGAATTATCACAAGAATGAATTTTATAATATTATTTTACAGCATTTTATAAAATTTAATAATTTACATATTTCATAATTGTAATTTTTATAATGAGTAATATTAATAATTATGTAAGTATAATTATTTAAATTTAGAAACGTAAAAATTTGAAATTTAAATTTAAATTTCTTTATATTATGCAATTGGCTTGTCCTATAAAAACGATAAATTAGAAGAAGCTTAATTCTTTTACATTTTTTTCTCTACTCTCTTTCTGCCAATTTCAAAGTTGAAAAGAAAATTGACGATTCTTCAGACTATCTTTACGTTCGTTTATCTTTCTTTATCCCCTTACCGAGTACGATACTAGTTAATCTTTATTGGAACAGAACAATAACAGAAAGAAAAACTTTTGTAACGGTTTTCACGCGGTAGGATAACAATAGGAGAGAACATTATTTTATCTCTTTTAACGTACGGTTGGTAATGAAGTTGAAAGAGCCGAAAATTCCAATAAAAGATCCGTACTCCAATGGAATTACGTAGAATTACACAGCGATCACTGCCACAGGTCGCACTGATGCTCTACATTCACGAGACTCTTCTGGGGCCAGTGGAACGCCTCACTGAATTCTGGAATGTTCGATACAATGCTATTCAATCTCAGTTGAGGTGTTGGGTGTTAGTATGCTGCATAGATTCTTGAATATGATCAGACGTGAATAGAAATGAAAATTTAATTAATATTAAATAAATTAAAATTAAATTAATATTATAAGTGCTAAAATTAATATTATTTCCAATTATTCACGGTTAAATATTTTTTTGCTAAATATGTGAAAAATAACTTCCTGCAGAAATAAATTGTAAAAAATATTTTAATGCGTGAAAATATTATTTGTGTTTTGTAAAACATTAAGACTTTTATATAAAAGTTTACATAAAAATAATTTATTAGTAATTAAGAGTTAATGTTTTTTCTCTCTTGATATAATCTAAAATTTCATTGTAAAATTTTTCTCGATCCTCGTCTATCAATCTGTTGAAACAAATATTATTCTCTGTGCAATATAAAGATAACAATTATTGTGAATAAATCTGTAAATAACTGTTACAAATTGGAAAATAGATGATTCTAAATATCATTTTATTTATAAATTTCGTAACAAGCATAAAAGTTAATATTTTGCAAATTATGTTTCACGACGTTATGTTATATGAAATTATGACACATATTCTGCTGAAATTTAATGTTAAGTTATCAGTATGTATAAAATGGTAGTGGCATTTATTTCTAGTTGTTTAACACACATAAAAATTATTTATACAGGAACTTGACTTAATAAATTAATAATGCAAGGATTTTATACCTGTTTTGTATGTTCGTTTGAAAGATAAAATTATATAAGAAACTATAATTTTATATTTATATTTGTCTTGTTTTATTAACTAATTAAGAAAACTTTATAATTTTGCATTTATCTTGGAATTGAATGATACATTTTCAATTAATTGCATTCGCCATTGCTATGATCAATATGCAAAAATGTTTAACAAATAATTAATTCTCTAATATTTAAGATTCTTCTGTTATCATTACTTCAATCTTTCATAAATAAATGATTTAAGTATAATATCAAATTAATTCATGATTAATATTAAATTAACAAGTTTTTAGTAAAAATTTCATCAATCGAATTATAAATAAAAAAAAAAGATTATAAGCCGAGCTAAGTCTCAATTTAATTTTTATATACGTATTTATACATTTTTTATATTTAAGTTTTTACACTGAAGAGAATCTAATGATTGAAATGTACGTACTTTCTTTTTACTATTAGATGATTTTTATACAGCATGCGATTTATATTAAATTTATATTAAGACTTAGTTCGGTTTTTATAGCCTTTCTTTTCAATTTGTAATTTGGTTGAAAATTATTTAAGCTTTGATTGACACTGATTTTAAAAAAATTATATTATTATTCATATAAGATGAGGAAGAATCTCCGAATTTAATTGAGAAACAAAAATAAATTATTTTAGTTGCGATATTCTTGTAGCTAAATTATCCCAAATTATTGTCATCTGGCATTAAATATACATATACATATATAGAACCTATAAGAAAAAAGTTTGTTCTCTCGATAAAGGTCTTAAATTAATTTGAATTAAATTATAAAATTACAATCTCGAATAGCTTTTGGGGGAAGTCAAGATGGAAGACAATTAGAAAACCGAAACACGCCGCGAAGACGTGAGCGAAAATGAAATTCGTTTAACGAAGTCATTTCACCGTCAGTGCTTTTGTTGCTTCTCATTTGCATGCTGTAAATTAGATCGTAGAACGTACAAGCAGACTCGCAATCAGCAGCTTTTCCTCGTAAGAAGAAGATGACGCGTTTACAAGGCTCGAAAATATGTGAAAGTGCGCGGCAAGGTAAAAAGTAATTAAAAAGTAAGACATATTAATGAGCCGATATTTTTTTTCACTGACACACACACACAACGTTGCTCCTACAACGAGCAAAATCGATTACGACTTAAAGTAAGGATAATTGCTTGAGGAACTTTCTGTGTCAACGATAAAAATCGAGTTTTCGCGACGATTGCGAGAAGAGAATTGGACGATAAAGACATAAGGTCGTATTACGCCGACGGACAACGAAGTAATTAAAGGAGAGGCGAAGGTGAATTTCCTTTATTCTTGTACGACACCCTAAGCCAAATTAGATTAGGGAAAAGAAAAGATCGCGTTTAGCTCAACTGCTTAAAATGCACAATGCAACTCTGTGCGAGCTGAAACATCCGAAAGCCTAAATTACTTTCTAAAGCAACAGTTCACGGTTCGATCATTTTTTAAAAAGAAAAATTCAGTGCGCGACAGACCAGGAGATTCTATCTTTGAACACGAAAGTTTTAATATAATGCGGACAGAGATTTATTGTTGAAAAGAAGCTGTTTCATAAGTTTTCAAATCGTGACCCGAGTACAGTTCAAAATAGACAGAAATTGAACGTACGATATATTCGTATTTTTGTAAACATTTTGCACACGGACGATCTATTTGTTTGTATTATAAATTCATATTTTACGCGCACAAGCGGAGAATTATATATGACGTTGCATATCGAGGTTTCCGTTTCAATGCCTCGTAATCGCTCGTTTATAGTTTTTACAAGTTTTGTTTTTTACAATAATAATAAATAAACAATTAAGAAAGAGATTTAAAAGTAACTCGGACAATACAAACAAATATATCCACGATGTATCCATAATCGATTTATCCTAATTAATCGAAATGACATATTGAAAAAATATGTGACGAAATATATGACAGTTATGAAATTTATGAAATATATGAAACATATGAAAGCACGAAATTCATGAAATTTATTAAATCTAAGGAATTTGTTAAACATATAAAATTTATGGAATATATGAAATTTATAAGTTTTTTGTAATTTATGTTTATGAAATATATGTAAAACATATATATATATACACTGCCGTGTAAATAACTGCCGTCAAAAAGTTTAAAACTAAAGTAATTTGTAAATTTAATTTATCATTTCTTCTTAAAAAATAATGCAAGCTATTTTTATTTATATAATATAATCCTATAATTATTCAAAAACTTTGATTTTCAGCTTTTTGATGCTTTTTCGTAGAGTATTGTATGTTGATTTTGTATGTTTACGAGTAATAAGTGATCAAAGTCAAAATGACCATTTTGACTTTTTTTCTTCTTCAAAACTTAATAACTCGGTCAAAAAAATCGCGCAGCGATCAGCAACCACTCAAATTAAAGGGAAAGAATTAGGCTTTCATTTCATGTATATAACATGCTCGAAAAAAATTATCCCTAGTCCGTGCACGCTTCCAAACTTGATTAATTTTAAAATGCTCAAACATGCCCTTTAATTTAAGAGGTTCCTGTTGCATCAATGTCTAATAAAAAAAAATATACACACCATTTTAAAGCTGAGATTTCAACCTTTAATTAAAAAAAACATGCAGTTTGGATGATTTTTTGCTACGTTATGTCACTTTGAAAAGAAATGATAAATTAAATTTACAAATGACTTTGGTCTTAAATTTTTTGATGGCAGTGTATATATAATGAGATATGAAATATATTGAATGAAATATTGAATGAATGAAATGAAATATTGTCTTTTTTCCGAAGAAACGGAGTATAATTTTAGAAACATTTTCTCTCAATATTTGCGCTCGAACTCTTCAACGTTCTTCAACATTCTCATGTTATTTTAACGTAATTAGTTATGTAATATCTGCAATTTATTTGTGTTATGATATATGGAATAGTAAGAAAGTACTCATGTACCATGTACTTATATACCAATTTTAAGAGAAATTTGTGAAGAATAACATAAAAATGTTATTTTCTGTTTTAGTGAGGTGTCAACCGCGAGTCGCTCGAGTAGTTTAGTTTCCCTGGCCAAGATGAATTTACACAGGATCCTGCCGTGGATGTGGTGCTTCCTAATTACGAGCGAATGTTATAATGTGAAAAATCGAGGCGAGGACGGCTCGAAGTTGATTCGCATCGATGGCGATATCATCCTTGGCGGAATCTTTCCGATGCATGAACAGGTAAGCTCCTTCAGCTTTTCTGCGCAGGGTATCAAATGGTCGCGGACTT
This sequence comes from Tetramorium alpestre, assembly GCA_021460005.1. Classification (NCBI taxonomy): domain Eukaryota; kingdom Metazoa; phylum Arthropoda; class Insecta; order Hymenoptera; family Formicidae; genus Tetramorium; species Tetramorium alpestre. The sequence continues at coordinate 244,434 of JAJVSH010000176.1, read as the reverse complement.
CCTGTTAAGAAGATTACAGATTTTATCAATAACTTTGGAATCGAGTTTTCTTTAGCGGAAATTTAGAATTATTTAAAATGTCTACAATAGTACATTGGTTGATTCATTTTTTTAATTCTTCACGATAAATCTTGGTAAATGAGTAGCAAATGGAAGTCATATTAAAATAAGTTCAAAACTGAATGAAAACTAAGTATTTATTTATTTATGTAATTTATTAATAAAGTTTTTATTTTCTATGTTAAATTAATATTTGCCAGTTAAATTTTTTGAGAAATTTTTTTTGATGTTTCAATTTGCCAATTTCCAGTTCACATAAAACATGATTTCCAGTCGAAATGTATAGTCATTATTATATATAATTATCACAAATTTATTGTAATTTTTTTACGATTTTATTTTTATAAATAAAGTTAAATATATTATCTTCCGTGTGTAAAGATTAAATTGGTATGCAGTTTCCTTTATGTTGCACCTCGCCTGGAGCGGGTCAATGTGCATACATCTCGACTCTGCTGCTCGTTGCACTTGCATCCACGAAAGTGCACTTTTACCTTATTCTGCTCTTTCGTTTCAAATTGCCTCGCAGAAATCGCGCTCTCGTCTTTCGAGCTTGTCCACTTGAAAATAACGAATATTTCGAATAAGAATGCAGTATCTATCGCCAGCGGCGAACAAATAAATGCATTCCATTTATTTACTACTGTCGCTGGGTCCATTAATATTAACCAACGACGAAAACGTTTTATTGTCAAGAAGATGAAATTAAAAGCTATCCGAATAAACAAATATTTGAGCTTTCATTTCTCTCAACGGCTACCTAATTCTTCCTTTTTCTTTGTATTACATGTTAAATATTAAAACAAACACAGATACAAATATGAATGTAATTAATTAACTTTGCAATCAGTAAGAAAGGAAACATTGAATTTCATTCTTTTTTATCTTATTCCGCACAGAAAAAAACATTAATCTCAAATCAACAATATTAGTTTCATATATACGCAAAAATATAAAAATCTTCTTTAAAGATTTTGATAATCTTAAACAGACAATAACTTGCTCACATAAAGAAATTTTGTTTTTGTTTAAGATTATCAAAATCTTAAAAGAAGATTTTATATTTTTGCGTATACATGAAACTAATATTGTTGATTTGAGATTAATGTTTTTTCTGTGTGCAGTTTCTAAAAATTTTAATTATAATTATCTTAATTATAGTGCAATTCATATTAATTAAATCCATATCATTTTGTTTTAAATTGAAATTCAATTGCATGCATTATAACAAAATATAGAGCATATAAGTATCTTCCCAAAAAACATGTTTTTGCGAAACAAAGAAAGAGAAAAATTAAACGAGTAAAATTAAATGTTAATAATTGTAATTAAATTGCATGTAATATCTCTCGTATTATCTCGGATTTTATTTATACATACGACAAAATGCGACACAACCAAATCGGGTCGCGTATTTAATATTTCGCTATTTTATGAGAAATAATTATTACGTTGCCATTTAATTTGAAAATGAGTAAACTTTTGAAATTATCAAGTACGTGTTATGTAAAAGTTTGGCGTAACAAATCCTGATTCTCGCCTTTGACGTCATATCACACATACAAGTAGAATATACAAATGGAATATAGGATAACACTGTAGCCTCGTTTGAGAGGATCGCAGATATCGAGGTATGTATGTGTAGGTGTATATGTGTCCTATCGTTACAAAGTATTCCGCTAAGAAAGAACGGGGAGGAAGGAAGAGAAATCGATGAGTGCAGCTTTGCAAAAAAGTCGTATAAAAGTTTATTTTTAATGTTCTTTCTGTTAAAAACTAATATTTCGGAATTTCGAAATGGAGAATTATACACGATATTGTGAAATATCTGGCGCATCGCATATGCGTCTGTCAAAAAAATATGTAATATTTATTTTAAATAACAAAAATATAAGAAAAACACTCTATTCTCGTTACAGCGAGACGATTTTTGCAATACGCAACTATTGTGATTAAAGAGAATGTTTTTATCTGGATTTCTCAACGCAAAAATAAATAATAATTATAATATTAAAAATTTACCATGTATGAGTATTATTAAATATAAATAAAAGTAAAATGTGACGTGAATATAAGTTCGTTGTCAAATAATGTTACAATATATAATATAGATAATCAATTTAAAAAAATATGATTATGCAATAGTAGAATAAAAATATTTTTTGAGTAAGTAAATTTTTGTAATTAAAAATTATTTTATTGACAGCGTATATTTAAACTCATAGTTAATTATTTTGCGAAGTGAATTTATCATTTCGAAATTATATAATACCTACACGATTTTAAAATTTATCAATCGAAATTTTTGATTAAAAAACATTATTAATTTTGATACGAAATGTCATGCTCATTTCCCAGAAGTTTATTTCGAAAATTTGTCATTAAGATTTCGCTCATTTCTTTCCAATCTCAACTTCTTTCTCTCGCATTCTCGAATACGCAGTTAAGTTCGATTGCTGCAGAAAGTGCAAAGTAAACATGCTTGTGAAACGTTACTTCTCTCACGGCTATAGATGGAATAATATCGAAAACTTTAAGCTGATTTATTGTTGTCGTGCAACTAGTTCGCGCAAAATAACCGCCGTTCACCGAACTTCCGCCAACGGATAACTTTCGTTCTCGCCGATTGTTCTTGTCGTTCGATCTAGTGACTCTTGAGTAACGAGCGAGTCGGACTCGCAGATGATTAGTTTTTTTGGATAAATTTTCAACGAGGCGGCAGCGCAACGTTTCCGATGGCATTAATATCGATTTTGTTTACAGATAACTAGCAAGAATTATTCATCAAGGATAAAAAATCTTTTTTTTTTGTTAGAAGAATTTATTTTTTAAATTATTATTTTTATTACACTTCCAATATAATACATAAGTATATAATATTTAATTCTATTTATATAAAGAGACATGCTTGAACACGAATTGCTTATTAATTGTTAATTGTTTTTATTGTGATTATTGTTAATTAATCGTTATTTAATATTGTTTTTTATGTTGTTAATTAATTTTTTTTAATTTACAATATAAAACAATATAAAAACTTTGAGAATGGCATATTAATAGTAAAATCCTTTTATGATAAATTATCATTTTAAGTATAATGATGTAAAAATGATTTAATAGTATGACATTGAAATTGTATATCAATATTAACTCTGTATGATAGGGTTAGGTTAGATTTACAAATTAGTTGTCATTATTATATGTTTATCACTCAATTAAAATTTTTTATTTTAAACTTGGAACATTCATTAAGAGTCATAGTCTTAAAATATATGCACAGTGAACTTATAAATAAATAGATTAAATGTGTGATTTTCTACGTCAAACGTATAGTAGAAAATATGCGTCGTTACCCACATATTGTGACTTTCGGCAAAAACAAATTCCGGAATGTTAAAATTAAAAGGTTTATTCTGGAAAAGCTTCGCAACTCCGGAAACGAATGGTCAGCGTTCCCAGCTGATTTCACAAACATTAAAATCAGCGGCGGGTCCGTGTTGTCGCCAGAATTTATGAGCGTGTTTGGCCGGACTGTGTATTTTTCGGTTTGACGGAATCACTCTATACAGCCGTAGCAACGCGCGGATTTACAATGTTATATCGTATCCACAACTTCCCTCGTACTCCTCGAGCTCGACGTCAACAACGTCAAGCGGCGCATTCGACCGTGGATACTCAAGAATATGATGGCCGAAGTCTGTTATTTGATCTTTCGCTCCCATGACGCCGAGTCGTGCTCATACACGTGCTATTATGGACACAGTATGTACAAATGATACATCAGATAAGTCATGACCGTCGTGATAAACAATCAAGTAAATAGAAAATACGCTAAGCTAGAATAGTATATTTTTATATATATTTTTATATATATTTATATATATTTAAATATTATTTAATTATTTTATATTGCTATGTTCAAAGTAATAATTTCTCACAGAAAGATTTTATTATTAATGCCATTCGCAAAGTTTTTATATTGTAAAATTAAAACAATTAATTAACAATTTTAAATAACAATTAATTAATAATAAACAATAAAAATAATTGACAATTAATAAACAATTAGTGTTCAAGAATGTTTCTATTTAGTTTATAAATAGAATTAAATATTATATCTTTACATATTATATTAAAACTGCAATAAAAACAATAATTAAAAAATAATATAATGAGATTTTTATTATTTTATTCTATAATTTAAAAATATAAAACATTACATAATTAAATTGATTATCAATTTAGTCAATTATGTGATGGTATTATTCTAGCATTAGCTTTAGACTGTATTTCAAGTCCAATACGTGGCTTTGCTAAGCAAAAAATATACATAAATTCATAGGAAAAATATTATTCAGCACAAAAGATCCAATCCGACTGTATACTAACACATCTTCTGTTTACGTGATTATATAAATGAATGACTCTGGGGAAAAGTAGGGCATTAATCTATCGAAATCGAATATTTACCTTATTCTTCCCTATTGCTCTATCGGAGTTGCCTCATTCCGATTGAAAATTAATATTTGCGTTGATACGTTTAAATTGCTCACGTTTGCGATATTCCAGCATAATATGTGAAATATCTAGTGGAAAATTCAAATATAATTGAAGAGAGAGAGAGAGACAGAGAGAGAAACTGTTTATTTAAAATCAGAATTTCGTGTTAAACGTATTACGTGACGTATTATGTGGCATTACACATTTTTGATCATTGTATTTGAACAAAAAGTGGATAATTCTAAAAATACAAATAACATTTAAAAACTAATCAAACTAAAAAAAAAGAACAAATCGAATAGCATGCATATTTATTTGTTTCTAGGTCGCAAGCTCCATCGGTCAATCACCGTGCGGGGCAGTGAAGGAAGAAAAGGGTGTGCAACGATTGGAAGCCATGTTGTACATTCTGGACCAAATTAACGCTGATACAGAACTCTTGCCGAATACGACACTGGGTGCTCTCATCCTCGATTCCTGCAGCAGCGATACTTACGCTCTGGATCAAAGCATGGAGTTCGTCAGATCATATATGAATCAAGTAAGTCGTCATTTCTTATCATAATAATACGTACTGTTAATTGTTTTGTGAATAGTTTACGCGATAGTTTTGTATAAAATTTTTAAGTGCTAAAAAGAGCCGGTGATGAGCGTTCTTTATGTTGCTATAGCAATTTGTAAGAAGAAAAGTCAACTGTATTTTATAATGCGTTTTATGTATTATAGGGTACTTCGAAATTTAAGAATAATAAAATTACAGCATGAAAATTTATAAAAATTAAGTAATGAAAGTGCATACCATTTTTTCTATAAAATAATTTCTAAGTATAAAAGTTTATAAAGTCTAATCAATTCATATTAACCAACCACAAAGAGTCATCGCGTATCGTGCATGCAATGATATCAGATGTCAAACACTTTGATCACCGGCATTAAACGAAATCTTGTCACTGTTCGCACATTATGTCCGCACAATCATATACATATGTGATGAGCGAAAATATGATGAGCAGAATCTGAATGTCAGAATAAGTGCATATAGCAAAGAAAATAAATTCTAAATTATATTCAATTATCTTATGAAATTAAAACTGAGAAAATAAAAGATAATAATTCACATAACTAATTTATTAACCAAGCTATTATAACAGATGTTCAAAATTCTGATTATCTGTTTTAATAAAATAAAAGAAATCTCTTTGTAATCTCTGTAGTAATATATCTTAATTAGTGCGTCATAATATGACTGCATCTAGATTAATTACGGTTGCATACAATCTCCTAACAATTTCTTCCTGATTGTGTGATACAATAATGTGCACAATGTTTAAAATAACTTTGTAACTACGAAAAAATCGGCTGGAATTAAATTGAGAGACTTATTAAATAAATAATTAAAAATTGTAATTCTTTCATTATTATATTGTTATTATTGTTATAGAATTACAAATCTATCGTAATTCAATAAATTATTTTATTTACCTTGAAGACCATCTTATCGGATCGTATCTTCCTGTCCAACGATTTGCAAATGTCTGCTTTAAAATATTTCTTGCTCTTATGCGCGGACATTCATTGTGACATGAATCACATGTCCCGATTATGCAACGGTATTTCTTCCAAAAATTCTGGTAACAAATCTTAAAAATATCGTATTATTTTCATCCTGCAAGATACAGAAAAATTTATTAATCTGATGCGTCTCCGCGATTTAAGCTTAGTATTTCATATACATATACTAATTCTTTACATACATTAAGAGGATTTGGAGCACATATGTATGTATGTATAGTCCTACAAGCGTATCACTAACGATTCCAGTCTATATATTCAGTTTCCGGTGTTAGTATCTACCGAATTCATATTTGATACGGATTGCATTCAGACTAATAATGCCAATTATGATTATTAAACATGCCTTCTGCGGTAAAGAGCAATTCATCCGTCCAAAGTATACGGTTTATAAATGCATTATTAGCTTCTGTTTCACGTAGAAGCCATTCATAATATTATATACATATATATATATATTGCATCATCTTCCGATATAATAATTTCTGTATTTTACTTTAATGATAAAAATACATATTCTCTGTCCGTAATACTTTATGTATTATTATTTTATACAAGCCTAACTACTTACATTTTTGTAAATGTTTTGCTTAGTGTATTATAAAAAGTATCAGAAAAGTTTGTTGTTGAAAAAATGGGATATTAATATAAATATTGTGATATGTAGAATAATTGCGTTAAAGATGACACTTTTTAAAAGTTCTAATTTGTAATCAACTTAACAAGAAAAATTAATTTTCTGTTCTTGGCGTTACTCAAAAATCAACGACGTGGCAGGAATCTTATCTCATGTCTTTGTTCGTTTATTTGGATAATCAATCAATTCGTTAGTTGATTAACAGATTTGTCAGTCAGTCTGTTATTCAATCGATGCGTCAGTAATAAAAAAAAATATATTGCATACTACATTTAAATTATTCCGATTTTAAATAACTACTATTCCTGACAAGATTTCGATTACTTCCATCAAATCTATTTTGGATGATCAAAACTTGTTGACCTATCGTTAATTCCATTTGCGTTCGAAATAAAAAAAAGACAATACGGCCTTCAAATAAATTTAACGATCAATACTCGTTTTCCGATTGCTCTCGCGCGCGATGGCGCAGTCTGCCGCGCGTGAACTCCGCCGCGACTTATTTCGTTAAATTATGCGGAAATTGCGTTATTCCATGTCGGTTTTCGGATAAAAGATTCAATCTATTTGATATAAAGCAGACCGTGCGGTTGCGCAGGGAAAAATTTATGACTCGGCGGGAATACGGATAGAAATTTGATCGAGAGGAACGCTCAGGACGCATGATCGCACATTACTTCCTCCCTTTCTTCCTTCTGCCTTCCAGACATTTGTTCTCTTTATAGACTCAATAACAAGCTTTATCGTGTCAAAGCTCGATCGCCAATATGTTCCCGAGCTAGGAACACTTTCTGTTCCCCGAGGTGCAATCGGAAATTCACGGACTGGAGAAAAAGGTCAAAAAATTCACACCTTTTTATCGATAATCATTATAAATGTGTTTGCAACAGTAAACTTTTATTCTCCTTTCGCTTCTTATTGTTCTCCTTCTTAATATAAAATATTTTACACGTGTCAGTAAGTAAAATTAAATTGTGATGAATTATTATGTCTTTATGAGATTTTAATTTAACACTAATTGGCAAATACGTAATGTTGAAAAGTGGAAAATTAAGACTGATTTATAAAAACTTTTGCGTAAAATAGATTGCAAGTGTGCCAGAGAGTTTGTAGCCGGCGGAGAAGAAACGTGACGCACGTCGTGATTTCAGTCAAAATAGGTCGGGGATACGTTGAAGAAGTTGCGGGGAATAAAAGTCAAACGAAAAGCTCCGAGCTTTCAGCCTCGGGGTAGTTACCTTTTCCGAATTTTCGTACTTCATATGTCAGCGCTAGATCATGCCCCGGTTCTTAGGAAAGTGAGCATCTCGTGAAAATATATGCGGCTGTTCGCGTGCTATCGTTCTGGGAATTTCCAAACTTCAACAGCGGCGTAACGACGGGCTGCTTTAGTTATCCATGCCGAAGCGGCGGCGAGAGACGATTGGATAACATCTTCCGCAAAGCTGATTAAATGCAACAACTCCCAGTGCTCTCGCCACTTCTCGGCCCAATGAACGACCGACGCCAGAACTTGTTTTAATGGAAATTCACAAATGCATTCTCTCATATTTTAGAATTATTACGCGCAACAATATAGTCTAAATTTGAATTATGCGGTGAAATCTTTATCCATGGTGAATTTTTTAAAATGTTATATAATCTTTTTCTAAATTAATTTAGTTTACAATTTTTTTACAAATTAAATTTTTATTCCGTAAAATATAAATTTATATCATAAACTTTTAATTAAATTACCTGAAAATACCTTATTACAAAACGCAATTATCGGCCAATATATTGGATTGATTCATAAATAAATTTGATTATATGTAATTATTGAATCTCTTCTTCTAAAAAACTAGATCTACAGTATCTAATTATCTGCTGCTAGTAATTAAGAGTGTATTATTTACGAATTAATATTTATACTGTTATTAACATTTTTTAAATATAAAAATTCAGTTTTAAGTAAAATGAAACTTATTTATGAATGACCATAGGTTATTATGAATAACCCAATAAGATACAAATTCTTTTTCGCTTTACAAAGTAAATAACAGTTTGTTTTATTCGATAAATTGCAGAATGCACTTCTAATTTTGTAATATATCAGATTGATACGTGTTATAATAGTATTAATGATATATAACAGGCTTGCGACCGATTTTTCCTATTTCCATCCCTACAGTTTGCAGAAATGAAAGACGCTCGAGCTCGGAAACAATATTAGCTAATAAATCATTTAGGAACATTGTTTATAAAATTATTATTAACAGTCAACAAAGCGGAGCAATATGCTCTTAAGTCCCATATGATTTACAGTTAATATCGTTCCTGAGCATCTTTCGTCTCTATAAGCAGCCTATGTGCTACAAAATGAGAGGAGTAGGGCCGACAATGGGAAAAATCGGCCGAAAGCCTGATATATGTTATTAATGTTATACATAATGATGTATATATAGACAGAGATGTATAGTAAAACTCGCGAAATAAATGGAGCTGTCCGGTTGATATACCATGAAATATTTCGAGTAGAGCATCTCGAAATATTCGGGAATGATGCTGCCAGCAACTTAATTAAAGGCTGTGCGAGAGTAGAAATTAGGTCGTAGCTAATATAGACACGTAATGCGTATCACACATTTGTTTACAAAATTTATTTTCATCTAATTATGAATAATATTCTTCCGTTCCGTTTTCTCTCGTGTAAATTAACAATTTTTTAGTAATTTGGCATAAATCGATTTTGCATGATTCTAATATTTGAAAAAAGAAATGTTGCTGAAATAGATGTAACAAAAAAGTTGTAATTTGTATTAAATGCTTTTCTAAATTCACTAATATTTAACAATTAACGTAAACATTTATTTCAGTTTTTTTTATATATATTACAAAAAGCTCGCAGTAAAAAAAGTGTCATACTGCAAATGGAATTAATTCACAGATTAATATCTATGTAAATAAATCTAGAGTTGGATAAAACTACTGTTTAGCTTGCGAAAGGATGGAGGCGGTAATATAATTAAAAAAATATATAGTTGTTTTTGTAAACATCAGTGGAGGTCGTATATGTAGACTTACAAATAAATGTTCTACATAATAGAGGAGAAATGTGAGAAAGCTGATGTAAATATCGTGTAAGCAATAAAGAAAATGTATAGACATCATTTTAGCTTCTCAAGACGTAATCCCCGTAATCCCATTATGTCACCGGGATTCGTCGAGTGTATGGGGACGGGCGATAAATATGTATCGATGGAAATTATACATCCGCGTATTATGAATCTAAATCGTTACACACCGCTATGTCGCCCCCGTTGCGAAATATTACAAAGTACAATGGCGCCGGGTCCTGCGACGGCAAAGTGGGAACACCCGTAAATATTTATCGTTCAGTCGCGCCAAATGAGAGCGCGAGTCGCTCTCGTTCGCGTGGCGCGATTCCACCGATCGCGAGATCCTCGCACTTATGATTACATCGGTGCCGACGGCGGATGAAAATAGGGTAAATATTTATTGACGTAGGTGGTTGCAAGCCGCTTTTTGTACACGGCCACTCAAGCTGAGGTCGCGCACTCAAGAGGAGACACGATCGATCGATCGGTTTTCCTCCTTTTGCTCATCGTGAGTCAGCTGTTAGCTGGTTCATACTGCTGTACAAAGTATAGAAGCTACGGGAGAATGCGGTTTTTTTTCTCACAGTAAGTACCACCCCGGATGCGCTCAACACAAATATCGTTACCAAAATAACAGGGGGTCAAAATTAATACAATGTAGCGAGAAGATATGAAATAGCGGGTGATATATTTGATTTTTATTTGGGAAATTTGCAATGAATTTTCAATGTATGACATCTATAATAGTTAATAATAACTGGAATATATACATATATAACTGTACAGGATGCTTCTGCAGGGGCATGCTTTGCTGCCCTCGCAGAATAAAGTCAAAATGCTATCAGTTTGGCGAAGAGTGAAGAAAGAGAAATCGGTTTTAGCATTTTAAAGCATTTTAGCATTTTATAGCATACAGCTGTAAAATTTAATAAATCGCCGAACTTGCAGTCTGATATGTTACCCTGCCGGTAGTCAGAGTCAATGTACTGATGTGTATATTGTGGAAGCACCTTACACACAATATGCAGTAGCTAAAACTTGTAGCAATTTAATACTTAGCTAATAACAAGCAATGAAATAAAATGTGATAAATACTATTAAAGATTAGAAATGTCAATTATACGTTATCTCAAGTATAATAATTTTTTAAATCTCAATACATTTAATAATGTCAACATATATTTATAAAACGTTACGTTTGCCTCATTCTCCCATTGCTTTTCTGAGAAATTGCTACATGATAATCTACACAAAGCATTCCCATAATAAATTGCTTTTTGAGATGATAAAAGAAGATTGAAAATGAGGAGTGGAAATTGTACGGGGGAGAAACGTCTTTCACGATTGCCAATCACGCGATAACTAACGAGAGAGAAGAGTCTCGCATCACTTTTCATATTTTCTTCTTACTTTCCGAAAATCTTTCACATTTCTCGCATCCCTTTGTGGTAATTCTCGCAAAATACACTACCCGCAAGAGTCCCGTGAAGATAAATGCTCGCCATCTCGTTTACTCGCCTATAAGGCACGCAATACCTGATAACGGAGTGTTATCGTGAATTACAAATCTCTCGGATATTCCGAAAATATTTTGTCGGGTGAAATTTTCGAGAATAAATTCAATTTTATTTAAAAATCTAGTTCTTGATAGAGAAATAATATTCCACATATTTAACGCTATAGAATTATACAAGTAGAACTAAAAAAACTCAAACTTTTTCAGCCCTCCTCTTTAATTTATGCACGCAAGACAGTAATTATATAAAACAATCCATGCGTATTAATACGCGTTATGTCTGTCTGCAAACTATAATGAACATTCTGTACATTTCTCGATTTAACTAAATTTTATGCTGACATATGGAGTCATATCCGCGCAATTCAACTCATGCATATTGCGCAAGATAAAGTCAGATTTAGTTATACTAATTTTTCAGACATTTTTACGTCAGATTTGTCCGAACGAAATCACTGCAATCGACCTGGTTCTGTCTCACGGACAATGGCCGTTGGTTCCTAAATCATGTGCCGCGGCGCGGCGTCAGCGTCATGACGTAACTAAATAGGGTTTGCGGTTATAACTGGGTCGGTCGTCGGTGGCGGAAATGAAAGGAAATAGATTAAATTATTATGTCAAGTGTGTGTGTGTGTGTGTGTGTGTGTGTGTTATGGATGCGAGCCTGATGAGACAGTGAGGACGCACGAGCGGATTATTTATCGAGCTCTCGTTAATCGATGGCCAGCAATTTTATGCTCTCGTGAAAAATTTTTGTTGGCGCAACGTAATATAATGTGAGCGTAACAGAATACAATTGGGAAAGCGACAAAAAATCGAGTGAGAGGCTATTGTGTTTGTTAAAAAGTTATAAATTGTTACTGAGTCTCGTTGAACTATTTCACAACGTAAAATAATTGATTAAAAAAATACGAACAGATAATAAGTGCGTATTTGATAAGTTACTGAAAATGCTATATTAAATCAAGAATTCCGGATTAATTAAAGGGGATGTGTAAAAGAGATTGTAAATATAAAATATAAAAGTCTCATAAATGACATTTATGCTCTTTTCAGCCTTAGCATGTGAATTCTTATTGAGAAGTTTTTTAAAAAATATGGAACCTATATAATCTCTTTATGACAAGTTTTCGATTTACGATAAAGAATGAGCAGTGACAAACTTAACGATTTATCGGAAATAACTACGAAGTCATATAAAGGTATTAGTTTTTGATTGATTTGGCAAATTTTATTCATATATCAATACGAGAATCGTTGGAAAACAAATGGAGCAAATCAAATGTAATGCCAACATTCCCGGCAGTTGTGAGATATTACAGTTGGAAAGTGCAGCAGAGAGAACAAACCACGATAGTGCAAGCGCACACGTGTGTACGTGTCCTCCGCTTTCTTCTTGAGAAATTGAGTTTGACTTAAATTAAAGTTGTATAGCGTATACAACTGTTTTATTTTTAAGGAAGAAAAAACAAGCAAACAAAATACCTCTTAATTTGTAAACTTGAATGTTGATTTAACTTGTAATAATTTATCAAATTTGTACTTTGTAGTTTTGAGTAAATCTTGATTAAGGTGAATAAGTTTTGAATGAATCGATTAAGATGATTGCTTATATTCTGATAATTCAGTGAAACAAATAACTCAATAGTGATTTCTATATATAAAATTATATATATAAAAAAAGAATTCATTGCGCATGTACAAAGTTATTGTATTTCACAGAAAATGTTCCATCACTTTAGATAGCACGCGAGTGTCAGCACCATTTGCTACGGGAAACTTTAAAAGTTAAAGATAAGAAGATTCGAAAATCCAAAGTTGCAAAAGTTTAACGAGTCAAAGCAACAAGAAAAAAGAAGTGATATACGAAGAAGTGACTACTAAAGAAGCTTTGTGGCGAACAAATTGGCAGAATGTAAAGATTCGAAGATATGATGGGACTCAGCAACGTTAAAGTTCACGAAAATAAAACACAAAAGTAATATAAAATACAAAAGTATGATGCTTAATAAATATATATTTGAAAAATACATATAAAACATGATGTGAATTTTTTTTTAAATATGAAGATATAAATGTATAGAATTTTTTTTCTCTCTCTTTTCCTTTGAGAAATACTAAAAAATATTTATTTTCAAATTATTAATAAAGGCCCTTGCTATGATGTAAATTAACCCTTAGAGCACTATCATGAGTCATCCGTGTCCGGGATGATTTCTATCCATGGAAGTTTCTCGAAACTTCTAAGAGTCCCTCACTTCTTATCCTGTCCTAAAAAAAAAAGTTGGTAGCAGGGAGGATCTTTGTGCAATGGGGCATTAATTTCCCTACGAACAGTATCGAGTTCATCTCCAAGTCGGATGCCTGTGACCCATATTTGTATTAAATGTGTCTGTACAAGAAGTAAAAATTTTATAAAAATTATTGAAAGTTTTCTATTTCATCCTAAATTAATATCTGAATGTCTGTTATTATTTAAAAATTATTTTTGTCAAAAATCCATTTATTTAAAAAAAATATAGATTTGGAGAGTTTAGATTGTAAAATGTGATATTTTTTTGTATTTGTCGTTTTTCGTATTTCATTGGAACTTTCATGAATACATTATTTATGCACGAAATTAAAGAAAAATGCGTATTTTCTTATAATATTCAATTTTTCATATTTGTTCTTTATTGAAAATTACTCACTTTCATCTGAATAATATATTTTTATACTTTTTAAAAATGTTGAGTCCTATATTTTTTTAAAAGTTTCATACTTAAATTATAAAACTATAATCATATAAAAAATATAAAAATTATAATTAATTTTTTTATATATTATAAGTATTTATTATTAAAATTTACAATTTACAATTTAAATTAAATGATAAAGTAAATTCATTTTCTTAATTTGTAATTAATTGTTGATAATTAAATTATATTTTATTTTATTTTCTTCCAAAATAAAATACAGACATTTATTCTAGAAATGAAAATATATTTGTAAATTTAAAAAAATTTTTTAAACCACTGTAAATAAGTAAAAAATTATTGTAAACAGAATACTCATGTTGTTGCAGATAGGATACAATTTTTCACACGATGTCGTAAGGGTCGTTAATTTGAGTAAGGGAATACTCAGGCCCATTATTTAAAGAGCAATTTCAGATTTATCCCCCTTTTCTCTCCCCTCCTTACCGCATTTTCCCCCCCAACAACATAATTGTCGCCTAACCGGGACCACAGTAGGGTTTAAAATTAAAGGCTTTGAGAGCTCTTAATGTCCTATTCTCTATTTAAGGCAGAGAAATTGGAGCTTGTTTCATTTTGCACCCCAATTGCTAGTATTAAAATCTTCGTTCAGCTTATCAAAGAATTCCAACGCAAAGAATTCTTGACGCAGTTTCGAATTTTCTACAAGTGTTATTATTCGATGATGTTTGGGTTGCTTATTTTAGGCTCTTGCTTTAAACAATCCGAACTGTTTCCTGCAGGTGCTCGCTATCTGCATAGTGACTTTGCTCTGAGAGTCTTTTTGAATAATCAAGTTCAAATTAGTGAATGTTTTTTGTTTAGTTTTCCATCAATATTGCGGTTCCTAAACCTAATAGTTTTTGGGCAGATTCCGAAAAGACTCACTCTCACGCTCGATATTTTCCTCGGTTGTTCGCTTCTTAGAACGGGAGCACGGATTTCTGCATAATGCACAACGGAATAAACCAATAAGAGTTCTTTATTTTCACCCTGGAGAGAGAAATACAGTACTCTTATTGGTTTATTCCGTTATGCGTTATGCAGGAGTATGTGCTCCCGTCCTTAGAGAAGCCACGCTCTGTGAAGGGCTTCATTAAAAAGTGAGTTTTTATTTTTCTTCATATCTATTCAAATCTCATGAATATCGTAATCATGTGATCTCACCTAGTAAGAGCTGCAAATGGCCGGGGGTTGGTTAATACTCTTGGAGATCGTCCGAAAGATATCTTGAGCCATGCAGCTTTCGGCACCTTAGTTCTGGTATTCCTCTTACAATTAGTCGGTCATTCCGGATCCCGGATCTAATCCTGAAAGGGATGACTTCAGTCATGACTTTAAGCCTTTCCAACGAGAGTGACCTCCAGAAAGTCCCCCCGACGCCGCTGAGTCTGTCATAAGCAATCTATAAGATGCCTTAACGGACTTCTTGGCTATGAAGCGTTGAACCTGTTTAACAAGTCAAAGGTAACCTCGTGCTCGTAAATTCCCTCGAGACGATTCAGATCACGAACGTTCCCAGCTCCCAGTATGTCGTACGCACCCATTACGGAACTTTGAGGTGGGAACTTGTAGAGGGAGGGAATTAATTGATACTTATCTTACGTCTTTAAATAGCGACTTGTCACTGATTATTGACTGAGCGGCTTTCAATGCTCTACATCTGAATCCTTCTAAATTTTTAATTCTCATCAATGGCTCTTCCCTATTTTTGTCCCACCTTCAATCCTTTGTTCTCTTTCTTAACTCTGTTCATATTCCTTGTTTATTTTTAACAAAAATACTTGGCGTTCATTTTTATTCCATCTAGTCTTTCTCAACGCATGTGACCACAAAATGTGGATCTTGTTTGCTCGCATCTCCTCTATTTTTTCATCATATACCCTTACTTACCTATTTCTTAAAAACTTAAGGTATCTCAAGCATTATAGTTATCTCTCTTTTTGTCTATGCTGATATGATATATAGTATATACCCTCAGCATTAGAAATGCCTAGTCATATGAAATTGATCACATATCAAAGGGTCTATTGCGATAGCCAATCAGAAAAGTCAATTTAAAAAATTCACGCTTTTGATAGGCTGTTGCAATAGCTTTCCATCCCCCCTCCTCCCTCGATAGCCAACTTCATATGGCTAGGCATTTCTGATACCATGTGTATATACAAATCAGCGCACTCAGCCAACAACTGCTTACTTCAATCAAAAATTCCTATCTTTGTTTTTTTTTATTGTGTTCATAAATTCAATTATATATCCTTTTTGTATTTAATAAGTTCTGGATGATTCAATAGCGTTTTGGGAGCCATCTTTGCTGCCTTGTATGTTTCATCTTTTATGTTTTAATACTTTTCCGTATCCTCGACGCCTTCTGCGTTCAAACGCCGAGTTCTACTTCTCTGACACCTCAGATACCTGCTACTCTGACTTATTATCCTTTCCTTCGCATCACTCAATTTAGTTCTGCGCTTCTTTTCCCACAGTATCGTCAAATACTATAACAGATTACTGTCTTCTGTAAAAGTCTTCTCTTCTCTAGCTTTTTTTCGTATTGCTGTCTCTACTCTATCATTTTGCCTCATTTTTCTTTTTAATCGAAAAAAATCCACCTCTGTGTGTTATTTTATAGATTTTCACAATGTACTTACTTCTTGCGTTACTATCTCATGTATATCCATATTTCTTCATATATTTCTAGTGTAGGTCATTTGTCTGTGTTCTGTGTGTATGAGAATATATGTATGTGCTTGCGTCTAATTTGTGCACTCATTATTCGCATTCTAGTTCTACATTTTATTGTTATTCTGGTAGGTTTCATAGTAAGAGTTTTTGTTGATGCTTCACCATTTGCGTGTACATTTTCACGTTTTATTTCTTGTATTTCTTTCTTGTATTTGTACTTAATAAATTTATCATTTTTATTATTATTATTATTATTAATTTATTAACTCCGCTCTAATTTTTTTAAACTTTAAATTTAATTTCTTCTCCTTTATGTATAGAAGAAGACTAGAGAAGAAAACTGAAAAAGTATATACTCGAAATGTTTATCACATGATTGTCTCATTAATCAAGAATAAACTTTAAAATAACATAACATCTTTATTGGCTCGCATTGTTAGCCCATCAACCTGTTTATTTCGCATTGAATTTAAAGAGTTCACTTTTTTATTAATAATACAGTATACAAGTATAAATTATTTCTATATTCTCACGTAAGTATTTTTAAAACACAATCGTGATATTTTAACTATTTTCGATACCGATTATTTAACTCCTTATTTGTTAAAATATTAGCATTGATCAAGCGTAATCTTCCCAGGAAACATTATTCAGCAATCATTGTTGTACTTTGCTGATCTTTTCATCCCAGTAGAATTTAACTCGATCATGGTAATAACTACGTGTCAACATGCAGAATGAAAGGCAAAGTTGCGAAGGGAATGCCACAGGTGCGTTGAGATGTTCATTAGTCTGCATGCGCAGGGCAGTGAGTTTCCGGGAAGAAGCACTAGTTTATCAATCGTTTGCGAACACCATGTTGAAATCTGCTCGCAAATATTAGACAGTTTCTGCAATACCACGTTTCGCATACAGTAAACATCATGGGGAGGGGGGGAGGGGCACACGTTTACAGTGTGTCATCATGAAAATTCAAGATGAGTATGGTAAATATTTACAACTCCGCACATGAAATACGGTAAACTCTAATATTTAGTGACCGGTAAAGTAATCATGCGTTATCACGATCATTCCTATCCGGGGATTTATTGTTATTTTCTACAAACGTTATTTTCGACATGAATCGTGATTGATTCACAATAATAAAAAATATTAGATTACCGATTTTATTTCTAGATTTTATGATCAGAGTATCGAAAAAATCTTTGATCAAAAATATCAAAATTCGAAGCTACCGAATTGTTATAATACATAATATGTTCAAATAGGGAATAAGAGGGATGATTGACAAATAATTATTGTTGTTATTCAAGTTCGAATTACATAATTATATTATTTATTATACATATTATTTATTATAATAAAATCTTTATTATCTATTATCTATCATCTCTATTATATTAAATATTAGATATCTATTATCTATTATCTATTATATTAAAGTCTTATACAAATGACAATCTAGCATAACATTTTCTTGAAATTATTACAAATTAGATTCTTTTCTTACAATGGTTCTTTTATTACTTATTCGCCATAAAGTTTCAACGACATAATTTCAATTCAACTTATCTCGCGACATTTAATACGATATCGTAAATATTTTGAGATTATGTTTTATTAACAACAAAGTTTGCTACTGAAAATTACGGCGGATTACGGATACGTTACGACGGCAGCCCGCTGCTGTATTTTAGTCATCAACAGAATGATATTCTGGATAACCAATGGAACGTCGATGATGACGTCGTTTACCCGATGACGATCGCGTCATGTCCGACCAGTAGAATCGCCGGAATGGCCGCGCCATTTACTTCGAAATCGCCGCTTCACTTCGATGTTGACCTCGATTCGTTATTCATATCAATTCGCAATATTGTTTGCTCTCCGGTCTCGGTCAGCCGGCTGATAATTAAGCAAAAATCCAAACGGCAATTCGATCGGACACTCGCACGGATTCTATCGTTCTAGCGTGATATATCGAGCTGAAAAGCGAGACGCTAATGAAACAACCGCGAACGGGCAACCCGTCAATAGAATGTACGTGAAAGAAAGGAGATAACTGACGAACACGCGCCGTTTATATGTACAGGCGAAGGGGGGGGAATGGGGGGGGTTGGGCTCGGAAAGTGAAGAAGATAAAGACTCGCATCTCTTGCCGCGTCATGATCAATCGCAGTGATGGATAAGACTAATTACTTTCTCGGCTCGGCGTACTATCCCCTTATTTCCTATGCTTGGCCGATGTTAACGTAAAATTATTTTGCTTTTAATTTAATGAATGCTTTTAATGAATTATTTAATGTAACTTGTATTGTTTTATGATAAATTATTTTATGAAGAGACTACGTTCCCAAGAAACATTGATAAATGTTATTTTGTGATTTTATGTATTCCAATTTATATTTCTTGTGCATTAATTAAATCTAAAATTAAAATATAACATTTAAATAAAATGAAAATATTTTTTAGCCAATTCAATTTTTTAAATAATTTTTAATTAAATCAATAAGTTTGACAATATTTAACAATGTATTAATAGATTGTAATATTAAATTACATTAATATTGTAGGTCAATATTTTGCCCGAGGCTTTCGATAAGAGCAACATATCGCGTTATATTGTTATTAAAGGAAGGTATACAAAAACGGAGGTTTGGCAACCGTCGAGGGATCGAATAAATTTAACATTTTCCTATCTATTTTGATCCGTAGAATCCGAAAATGGCCATAAAATTTAAAGTATAATAAAGTTAAAAGTATAATAAGTTAAAATTAAAGGATTTTCCCGCTTCCGGTGCGAATTTTGTGGCCGTTTTCAGATTCTACGGATCAAAATAGATAAGAAAATGTTAAATTTATTTGATTCCTTGACGGTTGCCAAACCTCTGTTTTTGTATATCCTCCTTTGCTGTAAATATTTAAAAATTTGACAGAAAGAATTGCTTTATAAAAAACTATGGAAAAATAATCTTTTACGTCTATTTGTACATTAGGTGGAAATTTAAAACAATAAATAAAATAATAATAAAACAATAATAAAACAATAATAATAATAAATAATAAATAACAATAATA
>JAJVSH010000176.1:185771-214376 GCA_021460005.1 Tetramorium alpestre | reverse complement strand
ATATAATAATAATAAAACTATATAATATTAGAACATTACACACACACACACACACGCACACGCACACGCACACGCACACACACACAGTTGCTAATATTTAAAATGACATTGTAAAAATATCAAGTAACAATATTGTGAAACCGTAAAGGTATCAAATAAAATATTAAGGAAGCTCTTTCGAGTAACGGAACGGAAGAATTTTTTGCTATCGTGGAAAATCAGCGTGTAAACTTAATATTGAAAGAACTTGATCGACCCTGAGCGACTCCGATCTTCTCGATGGCGACATTGATCACCGTGAAAAGTTGTAAGAGGGCCACTCTGACGACGAAAACTTTGGATAAGAAAAAGTGATTGACGCGTATATTCGTGAACACTCGAGAACTCGGTGGCCGATGAAACCCTAACGGGACGTCACTATCGATCATCATAATCTTCCTCCACTCGCCTCACTTCCTTATCGCCCTCTAATCACTCTAAGTGCCGAAAATTACCGCCCAGCAATATGACCGTACGATTAGTATTCCTATCTAATTTCGAAGAAAACATAAAACTAGGTACACAAATAGATCATGTATAGTCGAGCAAAAAATTATTCCTTCTTAATACGATCTGATAACTTATAATCATAATAACTTCTTTGCACAATTGTTCAAATATGTCACGTTATTTGATTTGAAATAATTACTTAGCATATATTTATGCACTGTAAAATCCGTTACAAATATTAATTAATAAATAAAAATTATAAATATATCGTTATAATAAACTTCACTGCGTTTTATGGTGAGAACTTTTTAAATTATCATTGTATCACATATGCAGCTGCAAGGAGTGCTTTGTCAAATGCGTAACGTTTGTAATTATGGTATAATATTTTAACGTTACTTCTCTTCCCTTTTAAAGAAAAGTATATTCTGGTTAATATGAAATTTATACTTTTCTTTTACACATTTTTCTCATATTTTAATAAATATAAAAGCTTTTCTTTAGCGCCATTACTAGCACAGAAATATGTTTTTTTAGCAATTTATTTTTACATTTTTACGAAAAATAAAACGAGAAAGGAAAATGTACAAGTGCATGGAAAATGTTTCGAATTTAACTATTCAAAAATATTTATTCAAATTTGATATAATAATACCATTTAATTTACGAGTATATATTTTCCATAATTAAAAAGCATTATGTATATTTTACAATATCATATACGCGTAATAAAATGTTAATTATATTACATTCGATTAAATTATTGTATATTTGAGTTAGAAATAGGTACAAAATTAAAGATTTTATTATTTATTCGTTGTTATAATTAAATATCGATGAGAATATCAATTAGTTAAATGGCAAAACGATTTTCCGCAGCACATATCATAGTCTGGAGATCAATATCTCAGCCTTGTTGACCAACACATATGTACACATTACGAAATCGCCCTATTCGAATCGACGAATCAAACGTCAGCCGTCAGTGAAGTCTGGCTAACCCATATCAGTTTCTGTAAAAATGACATTTCGGTGACAATCCACGCGTCAGTGGAGCGACATTTAATAGTCCAAACGTTGAATTTATTGTCGTTGCAGCGAGACTTCACAAATATATACACCGTGTTTCTTAAGAGAAAGAAGATACATCGATTGCAGGAATGTTTTTGTAAGGGTTTCAGATTTGTAGCTGCCTTTCACTATTCGACTGTTGAAAACTCGAGCTGAAATGCTCAATCAATCAGCTCCTTTTTCAATTTTGACATTAAATATTTTGATATTAAAATATTAATTAAATGTTTGCCGTAATTTAAGAGGCGAGGATATTGACTTTTTAAATTATATTTTTTGCAAGCGTGCAAATTTCTCCTTTCGAATTTTTGGTATTCTTCTGAAATACAAAACAGAATTGACTCATTGTTGAACGTTAACGTAGGTAGTGCTTTGTTAATCGATCATTCATCGCCTGTTATTCAGAGTGCAAAAGAAAAATGTGCATTTTATTAAGCGCGTAAATTCTTTTACGTATTCGGAATCCTATGTGAAATCTGGAATCTTAACCATCTGTAGGGCGAATCACAATATGACAAGCGTATTTTTATGGTCGCTATTTTTGTGCTAAGTCGAAGAATTTTATGTCCGTTTTTACTACATTACCACGATCGTTGGGAATGATATTGGACTTCCATTTACAATACGATAAGCTTCCACACGTGATTTATTTTAACGGAATCGAAAGAATCTATTTGATAATCCAAGCTGCATAAAATTTTGTAACGAAATAGACGACCTTTTAATTAAAAAAAAAGAATAGCATTCTTTTAATATAATTATTTCTAGAAATTATTCCGCAGTAGTCTTGATTTACACGATGCGATTATGAGAGAATAATATTATTTAATTATTTAAGCAAGGGAATAGTCGACCTTATTATTTCGAGTGATTTATGCAGTGGCGGATTGCACGGAGACTGGAGTGCCGTTTGCAGAAATTTTTGCTGGCTCCTTCCGCTTGTGGCATAGTTTCGTCAAGCAATTCATTTTCGGTTTTTAGTGTTTAGTACCAAATTAGAAATATCATATTTATTAATATTAATGATTAGATTGAAAGAAACTCCTCTCGCTTAATAAAAATAAGAAAAACACAGCACAAATTAAATTAATATTTTTTTAATCATCGTCAAAAAGTTGACTACTAAAGTTAGAGTAATTTATTGAATATTTTGGCATAATAATTATTCATTGAAATTTTTATAACCTTTTCGATACATTATACATTGATTGAAAAACACTATAGTTTAGGGAAGCTTATTCTTCCTTCCGCCTATTGATTATTACTCTCTCTGCAATTTAAATCGAGTTTAATATACTCGTAAATTGGGACGGACTATTCCGCGTCACCGATCGATCTTTCAGGCCAAGTCCAGTTAACTTGGAGCTCGAAGGGTTATACGATACGAAGGGAGGATGCGGGAGAGGAGGGGAGGGGGCAAATTCCGCCAGCTAGTACTTTTTAGTATCTATAAATGGCTGGCGAGAAAAGAAATCGATGGGAATCGGAAATTACAAATTCTATCACTAAATAAATGTTTCGTGAACGCGGTGTAATTGTCCCTTGTAAATTGTCACTCAAACTAACGTTAATTGACGCGGAAATATCTCGCGTCTCCTCTCATAATAAATTTATCTAAACCACCTATACCGCTTTAATTATCGTTTTGCTCTTCTCTCACGAGTAGCGAGGTATTTGATATTTTTACGAAAACAATTTTTCTCTCCGTGATATTTCACTCAATCAACGGTGAATTAAAAATGTCAAAGATAAAATAAATGACGAAATAAATGGAAAATTATTCCGTCGTACTGTTTTATGCTTTTCCGATTGTTTTATCGTTTATTTTCAGTAACACGAGAAATTTAATGTTAAATGAAATTTAGAAAATGTATTAATTAATGTGTGTATATGTATAATTGTGTATCACATTTCACATTTACATTTACTATTTCAAAAAATAATTTATCTTTTCCTTTCTTCAAAATAGTTAGTGTTTTTTACCAGTTTTGTCACTAAAATAATATGTAATTGGGATTCTTTTTGCTGTCTCTATCCATCTTTCAATGTACGATAGGATACATTCTTCACAAGATACTGATTAATGAGTACTTTGTTCTTTTCCGCGAAAATGGAACAAAGCACGAAAACATAAAAAAATAAAAGAGATACATACACTGTAAGAAATTAATATAAAATTACTTGTAATTTTGAGACATACTTAATAGTTTTAAATTAATTTATTTCTAATTTTGCAGTATAAAAATAAAAATAATTTCTTAATTTGTTTTTTACAGTGTATACACAATAGTGAATCTGACAATTTCTATAAAATTGTGAGATTCACTATTGTGTAAACACTGTAATTGTGAGATTCACTATAATAGTTGTAAAATTCTACTTATTATATTTATAATTTTGCAGTCAGAAGTAAAAATAAATTTTTAATTTCTAATAAATTGTTTACACTGTATACACTGTAAAAAAACAAATTAAGGAATTATTTTTACTTTTACACTGCAAAATTAGAAATAAATAAATTAAAAACTTATTAAGTGTGTTTCAAAATTACATGTAATTTTACACTAATTTTTTATATATTTTGTATATTGCTACTTTATTTTGTATATTGCTACTTTCACGAAATATAAAATTCTCAATTGCAACATAATTTTTTTAAAAACAAGGATCCGCAAGGATTCGATAAGAGATTTACAAGGAGCAGAAAATCATCAGGGAAGTTTCACGCAAAATTATGGTTTAAAAAATGTCGCAGTTGCTCCGCTCTTTCTACCAGATGCGAATCTGCGGAGGATTTGTGGTTAATATTTTACAGGAAAAAGTTAAATATCGCGTTTCGTAAAACGCATGCAAAGAACGTTTTTTTTTTTTAATCGATGCTCGCATACGGAGGTGTCGAGCATTTCTTCTTTTTCTCTTCTTTTCATCGGGACGTGACAAATGACAGTTAAGCCCAGAATTTTTTGCGAATCCCAGCGACCGACATTATTACTTTGCCGGACCGAGTTGACGAAGAACCGTAATAAAGTCCGCAGGTTTGCGGAGGGTCGAAAACTCAAATGCGATTCACTGGGCTGTTGTCGCAACGTGTGACACCGATGGGAAAAAAAGCCGTGACGTAACGAAAAGATGAATTGAGCTGAACTGCCAGTCCGTTTTGTCGATACAACGAATGGACGTATTTAGCTACAATGATAGAAAATGGAATAAAAGATAGATTTATAAAAGTTTGGAAACTTAAATTCTTCTATTATCAAGGTAACTCTTTATAAATGTGTACAATACACGGATAATAAATGTCTCTTTTTATATAATAAACATCCAATAAATACGGAATATACAGTCATGGACAAAATTGTTAGATACCTCCTCTCCCCATTGAAATAAAGTTTTTTCAAAACAACAATAACAATACATCACAACATATATAATTGACGATTAGACTGTTTGATAGAGCAAAGTTTCAACTTAAAGAATCAATTTTACAAATTGTTGTATAATTTTTAATGGATTGAAAATAAGCAATCTAAATCAAAGAGTCTATTCTGACAATTTTTTCGTTAATCATTGATAATTCAGAAATAAGAAACCGTAGAGAAATTTTATCAAAGAAAGAATTGTAGAGAAAACTTCAACCTTTCATCCGGAATAGTTGAAAATTTTCTTAAATTTTTTTTGTGCTCATGACATGCCTAAAAGTGACAAGAAAATTTTTTGTTCAGCTCGTCATTTTTAATATGTAAAAATTAGCAAAACTTTAAGAACTGAAATATCATACCAATTGTTAGAAAGTGAAAACTTTAAGCTTTAAAGTCCTTTTTTAAATTTAGATTTCGAAAATTTTTGATAAAGTTGCAGTTGTGTGAATTTTGCTTTATTTTTTGAAGATGTGTCAAGTGTTTTTAACAATTTTTTCAATTATTGTAAATAGTTTAGAAAAAATCTGAGAAACTTTTCAACTATTCCTATGTGAAAGAAATAAAGTTTTCTCTACAATGTTTTTCTGTAATAAAATTTCTCTATGCTTTCTTATTTCCGAATTATCAAGGGTAAAGAAAAAATTGTTAAAATAGACATTTTGACTTTGATATTCATGACTCCTTTAAAAATTATTGTACTGCAATTTGCAAAATGGATTCTTGAAATTTTGCTCTATCAAACGGTATAATCGTCGATTATATATGTGTTATGTATTTTGCTATCTATTATACTATCTACTTTGCTATGTTGAAATATTATATTTGAAGAAACTTTATTTTAATGGCGCGTCTAATAACTTTGTCCATGGCTGTATTTTACATTTTACAAAATTTTGGATTTTTACAAAAATTAAAAGATAAAATTTGAGATGTAAAAGTTAAAATATATTTTTAATATAAATTTTGTTTTAAAACGTTATTAATCTTTTTGGAAATGAGTTCGATGATTTGAAGCAGAGTTAAAGAAAAATTTGAACAATATTTAGCAAGATTTATATGATTATTTAAAATAATAATTATTATATTTGAAAAACAGATATCAAGCCCGATGAGGCCGTCTTAGGGCCGTCGCACACAAACTTACATAGCTGCATATGTAAAATCTAAGACTGTCTGGACCAATGAGCGTCGAGCAAAAATCAATATGGCGACTAAATGCTCGACGCTCATTGGTCCGGACAGTTTTATACTATGCATACATAATTATTCAATTTTGTGTCCGACGGATCTTACCGTTCAGAATTAAAACTATAATATGGGAGTAATTGATATCCCGGGCGGCACAAGCGGGCACCAGGGATTAGGATCGTCGACCATAGTTAGACCATACGTCGGCAGGAAGTTCCTCGATAAGAATCATCACGTGGAGCATAAAAAACTCGATCGACAGAATTCCGAAGAGGCAGATTGGAATTCGCGAAGTTCAATAGCGAGCTTTCTGAACTCGCCTTTCATCTCCGAATGTGTAATGCCAGCCACGTTTAATTGACAGGAGTATCGGCAAAACTTTAAGCACGCAGAAAAACTGTGGGATACGATATAGTATATAAGAGGATACCTCTATTTGTGAGTCACATACCGGCCGAACGTGATACAGGATCCGAATCGTTCCTAGCTAGCAAGTAGTTAGTTACGACGGAAATAATTCCAGCAACACGTTGCTCATGACACTGCGACATAGTACTTTCTTTTGGCGGGAACTTATAATTGCGACTTGCATTGGTATTTCAGCAGTTGGCGCGCGTATTCAATTTACTTCCTTCCGCGATGAGAGAAGTTAATTTATTTTAGCTGGAGCATATTGTCTTGACGGTCCGTTTGCGCATTTCTCAATTGTAGACTTATAGATATGGAGCTTGAAGGGATAAGATTTTATTGCGTCATATATAAAAATGTTTGCGTGTATTTCTATAGGTAAGTTGTCTTCAGTTGTCTTCTAATTAGGTCCTTTGCATAAAGCGATTCCTGAAAAACGGACATGTATTGAAAATTGAGAAAGATGGCATTTGAATTTTTTCAAAGGAAGAAGTATTCAAAAGTGCCCTCGATATTGACTGTACAACATTGAGTTTACATTATGGAATGTACAAACGACTTCATTACGGAAGATGTCTTTTCGATCATACAAGATGTTTTGATATTCTAAGAAATATTTCAACATGAAAATATATTCGTTGCGGGGAAGCAGCACTTCCACTTGAGTAAGATTCATGGAATCGTAGTAAATTCATGTAAGTCAGTCTCCTTCCCCCGGTGCCTTTTTATTCGCGCTGGGAATTTATCTCGCGAACTTAAAAGAGAGAGGAAGACTGCGTCGCCGCGGGCAACTCTACGTAATACTCAGCGGTACGAAGTGCGGCATAAATTCTGCGAATTGTAAAGAAATGGGAATTGACATATTACTATATTGCATAAAATTGCAGCCAAGTCATGCCTCAGAAACATCCATTTCTATCATCTGAACTTTAATATGAAATTGAAATTTTCTTACTTTTTTCTTAAACCTCAGACGCCCCCGAATAAATGCTTTTATGATTTTCAGCTAGATTCCTGCCTTTTGTTTAAAAATAAAGGACAGAAGATTCTTATATTATATTTCTAAACTTTAGATTAAACTTAAAAGTCTTAATGTGCGATTAATATAAACTTATAAAATATAAATTTAACTATTGCCAATTGTCCGCAATTGCCAAAAGTCCCGCCTTTTGATTTCGCGCGACGCGACTCTCGTTCGAAGCCATTTATTTCCCACGTTTCCTTAATATAAACTTATTAAATATAAATGTATATAATATTTATAATATAATTATAATAATAATTATAATTATAATTATAAATTATATGTATATATATATATATATATATATATATATTATAATTATGTATTATAAACATATATTATATATTATAATTATAATATATATTTATAATTATTATTATTATTATAAACATATATATTATAATATATATAATAAACGTATTATTATAAATTTATAAAATTACACAATATTAATATAAATTATATAAAATTACAGAAAATTTTAAGCTTAACGGATAACTTTTTTTGAAATTTTCATTTGCATTATTAAATATCGTATTATTTGAATTTCTTATTAAACTGGGTAGAATAATATATACCTATATAGACAAAACACTTTATAAGACTTCAATGTATTAGCATAAACCTTGTTTGAACCTTCTGCTTTGCAAGGATCCGAGCTCGGCTTGCATTAATTTACCAAGGGGAGAGAGTATCATCCTTTATCACGTTTAATTATGCTCTATCATATTACAAGTTTTAATTATTCTCTTAATTATGTGATTAATAAAGGAAAGTTGCCGGATGTAATAGCTTCCCGCGTCGTACACCGCATAGACCGCAAAATTGGATCGCGTTATCGCGGCGGTACGACACATTGAAGCGATCTTGAAGAATCACCTCCGTGTCCGCAATTGCCAAAAGTCCCGCCTTTTGATTTCGCGCGACGCGACACTCGTTCGAAGCCATTTATTTCCCACGTTTCCTGACAAGCAATTGCCTTCGCTTCCCATTCAGCGCTACGACTGTGCTCCTGGGAACAGTTATCACGTGAGAGCCGTAAATCATCAAGTACCAGCGGGAATCGTAGATTTTTATAAAAGAATTCTTTTACGTGCGCAATATTCATCGGCCCATGCATCGTTGTTACTACGTACTGTTTTTAAATCTTACTTTGATTTATATCTCTCCCTCATATATTATTATTCCTTGCACGAATCTATCGTTTACCTATTGCTAAAAACAGGACGGTATTGTTTATCTTAAGTGTCTTCAAAATTTACTCTCTTTTTCTTTTTGTCTACTTTCTGTACACTTAAAAATTTTAATTGATTTGAAATTTACTAATTTTATGCATCTGTAAAGGTTTAAGCATTTTAATTCTAGAAATTGAAATTTTTAGATTTTACACAATTGCAACAAATTTATATCCTCATATGTTAATCTTTATTAAAATCTCTGCACTGCAAACAATTTTCTTTCATGACCCAAAAAAATCTCATAATCTCTTTTCTCTATTAAAAAACTTAAAAAATTTATTTATTTTTTGCTGTAAGAATAAAAATACATTTTTTAAATGCGAAAGTCTTTTTGATGAAATCCATTAAAATTTTTATAAAAAAATTCTTTTGCGGACGCAATATTCATCGGCCTATGCATCGTTGTTACTACGAACTGTTTTTAAGTCACACTTTGATTTATCTCTCCTTCATATTCTTTTCCTTCATATATTATTACTTAGAAATAGATTACTTCTTGCACGAATCTATTGTACCTTTCGCTAAAACAGAGGATAGTATTGTTTATTCATTGTTTAACTTGATTGCCTTCAAAATTTTCTCTCTTTTTCTTTTTGTCTACTTCTGTACACTTAAAAATTTTAATTGATTTGAAATTTATTAATTTTATGCATCTGTAAAGGTTTAAAGATTTTAATTCTAGAAATTGAAATTTTTAGATTTTGCAAAATTATAACAAATTTATATCCTCATATGTTAATTTTTATTCAAATCTCTGTACTGCAAGCAACTTTCTTTTATAACTAAAAAAAATCTCATAATTTCTTTCCTCTATTAAAAAACTTAAAAATTTATTTTTTTTTGCTTTAAGAATAAAAATGCATTTTTTTTAATGCTAAAGTCTTTTTAACAGAATTCATAAAAAGGCGTTTACTACGCATTTTATATTGCGAGTGCGTTTAATTTACGGCCGTTGATTGGACAAATTCATCTTTTCTGTCTTTCACGTTGGATTTTTCTCAGCGTGAATAATGCATGCTCAAATCCGGTGTTTGGATTTATTTCTCGCGTTCGTGCGAGAGGAATTACCTTGGCAGAAGAACGCGCCTCCTTGAACGAAGATCTATGGATCTTCGACGGCGCGAATCTCCTTTTTTTGGCCCTTCAGTCTTTTTCAAAACTCGCTCAGGATGCCAAACACTTTGGAACGGTGCCATGATTTAAGAGCCATCACGTCTCGTCGACTGATAGCTTTCTGTATCTTAAAGCTCGTTCATCATGTCAGACATAACTGATACTCGAATAATTCAGACAACAGGTAACGATTAATCGTAAATTATGTACTTGTAAGAATCGATAGGCACTTTGTGATGCCGATGAGAGTTATAAAAGTTTGATGAGCACTTTTCGCCGATATTTAAAACGTTTAATGTGGATGATTAATCATTTTATTCTTCGAGCTTCCGATGCTTGTGTTTTAACAGCTATTAATTACATTTCAATATTTTAATATATTTACCCATCGCCATATTGAAATTTTTACATTATTATACGAATTTAATCTATTTATTAACTCTTGGCCAATATATCGTCCAAATAATGTTCTAAACGAGACTAAATACAATTTGCTAAATCTAGTTTACATGGTACTCGTCAATTTATTTATTGAACAGCACAATTAGTTGATATATTATTCATTCAGTTCACTTTTTTTTTTTAAATAATGAAGCTCGTGCTATTTTGCTCGTCACGATTTTCCGTCGCGACACAAGCGAGACTTGCTGATTGACGGAATCTTTTAACAATGTTATTACGGCTCCATTGCATAAATAATCACAGTAATACGTGTGACGAAGTATGTATTTATTCATAACGTGTAATGGAATATTTTCAGCGTGCGTAATGCATTCATAAATGCGCTGCCTTCTTTCCTCCACATTTTACGCTACTTAACTTTCCCGTTACACCAACGCGGAGCTTGCAACGTACATACACGCGCGGGGCGAGTTATCACCGAAAAAAATTGCATTAATATGTCATGAGTCCGCCAGAGACACATGCGATATTTAAATAACTTGAAGTGGCAACGCGACGCGCATTCCGTGGATTTATGCAGTCGTTCGGGGAAGCTCCTCCATGGAAATACACAACGCATGCATCTGCGTGAATGTTTGCCTCACCATATTTAAATCATCTGAGCACACCGGGGTACAGTATTCTCGAGTTTCTCCGGCTCCGATGCTCCCCGCGAGCAGGCGTTTGCACGAGCGCGCCGGATGCGCGATGAAATCTCGCAACGAACACCGGCCGGCCGGTGAATATTCGCGAAATTAAATCGTAAGTATAAATCGCTACTATCGCTCGAGCGTCAATAAAATTTAATTGCCGCATAAATCCCGTTCTCGAAAGTTTCCGTGCATTTCACGATTGATTACACGTACAGTATCGACAAACCGCTCGTCCATTCCAATTTTACGGGAAAATTCAAGAATTTCGGCCGACTCATATGAAGAGACGGACTCAAATATTTTGTACACATACTTTCGCCGTGTTTATCAAAATCTAGAATCATATTGCATGCACAGAATGCTTTCGTAATACACATCAATACGTTGGATATTGGCAAAGCTTGCTTTACTGCGCTCGCAGAATAAAATGCAAGTCCGGCGTTTCATTATATTTTACAACTGTATACTATACCAGAGTATACTAGAAGTCGATTTCTCTTTCTTCACTCCTCGCCAAACTTTTGCATTTTGACTTTATTCTGCGAGCGCAGTAAAGCATGCCCCTGCCGATAGACAGACCAGGCATCCCAATGCCAACATGCTGATGCTGCGGAAGTATCCTGTACAGATACTTCCGCGCGTCGCGTTTATCGAAATCTAGAATTACGTAAGACACAATTTAAACTGCTCATGAATATCCGCAGTAATAAAAGAGAGCTTGAATAGCAATCCTTTATAATTTCCATCATTAATTATCAAAATAATCCCTTATCGCTTTGTCTTGCGATCTTGTGCGATCCTTACATAGAATTGCGAAAATAATTTCGGGGCGGCTTAAAAATTAAGCAGTGTGATATATTTGCGCACGGTTTTGCGCTAAATACCTGGGTATTCTGCGACATTTAAGGGATTAACGATAAGATCGTGTAGGGACGGAACGCATCCGCTTCTGCGAGAAGCACGGAACGCTCTCTCGTCGGAACGCTGAGCACATTCTCCGAGTCGACCAAGTTTTGTCTACTCCAAAGCTACACTCGGCAAAATCTAATTGGCTCCGAAAATGTTAGCGGACGAATGTTGGTTATTGTAGTGCCAAGTGCAAATTATACATCTAATAACGGAAGCAATTTGGTACTGTTAAACGTGTTGTACTTCATCATCATATATATAATCATTGCGAGTTCGTTTTCCCAATAGTAATGTCTTTAATGTTTGCGTTTAAACCTCTAGCTCGTTATAGATTACAGTTATTTATGCATTTACAAAACAAATACGAGAAATTTGCAATTTTGAATACATTTCTAGGCGTCTCAAACTATTATTAATAAAATTAAATTAAATATTATTAGTGTAACTGTTATTGTATCTCATGAATATTCGCTTGTAATTTTTAAACATATTAAGTAAACACAGAGTGTTAGTAAAAACGGACCGCTGCTGCTGCAATTGTTACAAAAGTAGCAGCGTATACATATTGCTATCTATCGTATCAGCTGCTACAATTCCTACAACGGTTTTTTTAGCGAAGGCTCCTTCCCCTCTTCTTTATCATCGGTTTCAAACTAATTTCAATTCCGCAACCGCGGCTCACCCGTGAGATGAGGGAAGAGCACATTCTAAGGAAACGCCCTCGATATATGTACATATGTACACATATATATATATATATATATATATATATACAAAATTTTTTTTAGAATACAGGCTCCCTAACCGTATATTGCTTTCTCGGGCAAGGGCGATAACAATGATGACGACATTCCTTGAATATAAATTTGCCAAACTCAGACTTTGTATTGCAATTTCCGCTGTACGTAAACGAAAAATAAAAATAACTTTATTAAATCAAACTCAAGTTATCAGTTGAACCTATTTAGAACTTATTCGATTCAGCCGTTATTAAAATAATAAGGGTTTCTCATTTCGCGTATGAATAATTCAGTCTCACGCTACTTCACACTTGACGAGAGACGCTACTATGTCTTTTGATGTGATATGTATGACTATTCATGCCTATGTTTTGTATAGGATATAATATTATATGATCCATATCGAATTGAGAATCGCACAGGGTTCCGTGATTACGAATCGTGTAACTTGTAGGAAGGTTCTAACGAGCACGACCGAGTTGCGCACAACGAAATGAACTCTGGTAACTTCACATTCGAATGTCATCTGTCACGACAGCTACCTGCGCAAATCTCTGTCTAATAGAACACAGGAACAAAGTGAAAAATCATACGCACAAAACTCTATGATGTATTTTTCATTACAAGAAAGGAGCAATATTTAAAATAATTTGTCAAAATAACTTGAAATAATAACTTAGGATAGACTGGGTACAGTTTGCCTTCAAACATTTTGCCTTCAATTGTTTGTAGATACTTTGATATGGCAGCTAGATTAAAACTGATTGATGTTCCAGAAATCGTCTTTATTTGCTTAAAAAGAAGAATATTTTTGTTCCTTGTTACTATTAGGATTCACAAGAGCGATATAAAAGGTAAAAGGTAAAATGTTAACCGACCTCAACTTCAGGACGGTTGTAACAGAGAGAAAAAATAATGTTTATTGGCAAAAAGTCACAATCAACCATCATTAGGACAATCACAGCTCATAAAGCACAAACATTTAGAGCTTTATAGTGTAGCTAATTAACTAAAAATACACTCCGTGTACTGACATCTTATTTTTTATATCTTCGTACTTCCCCACGTAACAGGTTATGTCATGTTCTTCTTTCTTTGTTATTGTGGCATCTGCAAAACAAAATAACCGTCCCCAATTACTGTCTATGAATATCATTCCATTTTTACAAGAAATGGATAATAATAGCGAAATGAAACATTTATATATTCATTCTCTAATGTCCAGCTATTGTTAGAAAGTAATGCGCATATGTGAAGGATGCACAGTAAGAGAAGAAAAATATGTAGTTTTCAATCAAATACTTACTTTTCGTCACTAAAACACAAAAATTTCTCCTGACACACTCAACACGCGCGCTACGACGTGAATGACTGACAAGTAAGTTCGTATATTCTAACAGCCCCCCTCACCTCTTGAGTGAGACATCGTAAGTCATTGTCGAGTTATTCGCGATGTCACAACTGATCTCCCGTTACAACTGTATCCAGTCTACCCTATGCATGTAACAGGAAATAAATAAATTCTTTTCTTCTTTCTTTTATTTCTAAAAATACTCCAAATTTTAGCCTTTGGCAAATAACGAAGATGTAAATGTATTCTATATTTCTTAAATATCCAATATTTTAAAAAACTTGATTTTTAAAGCCATTTGAAAAAGAAAAATTTATATACAATAAACATATGAGCTCAAGAACTTTGTTTCAGAGATACAAAGTGTTGAAAAATTCTATAAAATTATCCTTCCTTCTCAATAGCTCTTAAATGAGAAATTATTTTTAAAAAATTCATTTTTAATACTCAACTTTTTTCAAAGTATTGACATCGAATTTGGTATAAACATATTTTTTATCTTTTTTTATCTTTAGCGTTCGGGACAGTAATTTACTCTCTAAATTCTGTTTATTCGCTGTCGACTTTTTACAAAATGGCGCTTAGAAATATAAAATGAAAGTAATATCTTGCTTGCTTACCTCGAGTTTAAAAAAGAAACCTCTTTTAAGAGCTATTTAAAAAAATGATAATTTTATAGAATTTTTAATATCCTGTGTCTTTGAAACAAAGTTTTATTTTATGGTCTTTGAGATCATATATTCAAACAACTTTTCTTTTCATAAAAATTACCTTAAGAATCAACTTAAAAATATTGGACAGCGTTTAAGAAACATTCTGTAGATTCCAATATTATCTACGCAACGTGTGCTTCTAATTCACTTCTAAAGAAAATGCTTCTTAAGAAAGCATGAATAATAGATATTAAGATTTCAGAAACAGACGCAGGATGTGGATAGCTTAGGGGTATTAATTGGTATTATAACGTAAATGCGCTTGCGTGGAAATTGCACTTTAATTTCGTCGTCAACGTTTCGAAAAGAGCTTTTAAATAACGTTCCGATAAAAATAAGTATTCTCTTTATTATATTATTATCGTGTGGCGGGAGAGTATCTTGGCACTTTTCCCTCGTTTCAGGACATATCGGAGTACAAATGCGAGAATGGCAAGACGCCCACTTACGTTCCCCACAAGCCGGTAACTGGTGTGATAGGCGCCGCATTCAGCGTGGTCTCTATTATGGTCGCCAACATCTTGAGGCTCTTCAAGGTAATTATCTGTACAATCTCACTATTTCGAATAAGCGGAGTGTTTAAAATCTTCACCTATAGTATGATTAATTAGTTTAACTTGATAATTAATTTTCAATTTTAATTTTCATGAAGAAATATTAAAATATACTAGATACACGCGCGGCTATTAATGCCTACAAGCTTGAAGTTAGCCGCGTATCGGGATTTATTCAGAACGCGTGCAACTTTCTAACTATTCGTGCATCATGACTGGTGGTTATTCGAGAAACGACAATCAATCAATCAACCAATAAACAGTCATGTCTCGATACGCGGCCAACTTCATAGTTGTAGGTATTAATAATTGCGTGTGTGGCAAGTTTGACATTAAAATGATGACAAATAACTTGCTAGTTGCGACATTAAGATTATATAAAAAATTTGTTTCCTGACATTTATATACATTTTTCTAAACACTCCGTACAAAAATTTCTTTTTCTAATTATATTTACATTATAAGAAAAGTGTATAAGTATATGTATATGATGCATAACTGACAATTCATTATTCACAATTATTAATTGACGCGTTTTAAATTTACTTTGCATGTGACAGCGTGATCATATGCAATCGCACGCATATCCCACCCACGCGACGTTATTTTTATACGCATTTTTATACGTTTATTGATAAATTGAAAACTATCTTCTACAAAGTTAAAAATGTAAAAAGAATTTTAAAAGCGAGACTTGCGAACAGCGTGACATTTCGTTATTTCTTTCGGGCTTTATTCGTGCGATTCGACGTGTTGTTATGCCACGTGCGTCCGTCGAGATTGAGAAGCGAAAAATAGCCGTTTCGAGAGGCAGCTTCGCAGAAAGCACCGCCGGATATCGGCAGGTCTTTGCACGACGTGTGAAAATGTAACTTTCTTTGATATGGATGTTACAAAAGGCGAGAAAGAAAAAAAAAAGAGGAAAGAAAGACCGAGGACGAAAGAAAGAGAGAAAGAAGGACGATATAAAGCAATTTCGCCGGCTTTTTCGGAAACGGGATGGCACAGCCGAAACTTCGTGATGTAATCGGTAATGACGACAGCGCAACTATCAATCATAGTCATTCATCCGTGAGGATCGAGCTGGGAAGAGCCACTCTCGCGGCATCGATTCCGTTCTTATCAGACTCCCGGATAAGACTCGCCCCCCCCCCCTCCCGCATCTTCATAGCGCTTTCAAAAATACGTCGCGCGGCACACGGGCTCGTTGAAAGGAATCCGATGATCCGCGCGAAAATCAGTTTCCCAAAGAAGCTTCCATCGTTGTCAGGACGGGTTCCATCGATCCCGCCAGCAGCGACGTCGAACACGAGAATGGATCTCGCGAAAGAACGTCGCAGCTTCTATCAAAATACAAAATACGATTATGTCTCGCAGATTCCCATACATAATTCAATTTTGAAATATGCCATTCAATCTTCATCCTTTTACGCATTGTGGCTGCATGTCTTTATTTTCAGCTATACAGGGTGTCCTAAAACGTTAACGTTATATTCCAGAGATAAACATGAATCCAAAAAGCAATTCTTAATGAGTTATATCAGTTTTAAAATATTTAAAATTATATTTCAGGATTTATCATCAATTTAAAAGCATTTTCTAAACCAAAATAAATGTATGTACCAAAAGATCCATTAGCACTTAACATAAGCTTTAATATCGTTTTTTGAATTTTTAATTTGCAGAAATGTTGTAGCTGTTTTTGGAAATTCATTATGTTCAGTTTCCAAAATACATTACAAAATAACTCAGATAACATTTTGTTATTGAAACATGCAGTATTTTTAATAGAGACCAATCAAGTATTTTTTGTTTAAAAGAAATATTCGAATTTAATTTTATAAACTGCTTTTCGACTTCCTCATTATTGCAGCGTTCAAATTCTTTTTTTGATAAAAGTGATGTAATTTCACTATTATTTGATGAAAATGATCTAATTTCGCTATCGTGAGTGCTAAAGAATTGAAAATTTTACTTATTTAATTTTAAAAAATTTAGTAATTTTAGTAAAGAAATACATAAATAGAAGTATAGAAAATTTAAATAAATAATATAAAAAATAAGTATATAAAGTNATATATAAAGTATATAAAGTATATAAAGTAAGATAAAGTATATAATGAAGTATAGAAAATTTAGTAAAGAAGTAGAAAGTTATCAATACCGGCACATTTTGTTTTTAAACAATATGTTTTAAACAAAAGTTAAAAATAAAAGTTTGAAAACAATACAAAGAAAGTGTCTTCTATCAAATGGTGTAGTAGTTTTCATAATACTTTTTTTGTATTTTGTATTTTTTTTTGTAGATAATTAGTATTTTCGTAACCCATGTCAAAAAGATCAGCGTCTGAAAAATTAGGCTCTAAAACTAGCACATGTATATGGTTGAAAAGTTAATGTTATTTTTTCTTGATTTATATATCTCATCTTAATTATATTTTGCAGATTTTTATTTCTTTATTTATCTAAGCAAATCATGTTTTTATTGTATTCATATAATTATGCAATGTTCAGTTTCCAAGAAATAAGGGATGCTGCTTAAAGAAGTCTATACTAATATTGGCGACTTTATTACTACTATTATTACTATTACTACTACTATTATTGTTATTAAATTATTACATATGTTAAAAAATTTAACAGAGTTAAAAAATAATAATTAATAAATAATTTTAATTTCATCAAATGTGAATAAATTTTAAATTGAAATATGCAATTACTTGATATTTTCATTGCTGAAAGATATTGTTGAAGAAGAAGGCAGATGTGTGTAGGATAGACCGAAGCAAATCGGATCACAGGGCGAATTGGATCAAAATAAGAATTCAGCTCATATTTATTACATTCATCAATACACCTATCTCATTTTTCATGTCGCTTTTGGTTATTAATGTCATTTAAAAATTTTCCTGATGGAAAATTTAACCTCATTTTCGGCAACCCAGACATTGTCAGATAACTGATTTTCTTGATTGTATGGTCATTATTTGTACAAATTTCATAATTGCGTGATGATAATGATGATAATACATATAAGTGATTTTTTAATATAAAAATACTTCCTTTTCGGCATTTTCTGAAACATTACACTGCCTCCTATACGTACTAAATCTTTAACGCTCTTCTTTTGTCAATTTCAGTTTGGGACATTACTTTAAATTCGTCGATATTGTATCGTCTCGATACTAACATTTGACATTCCTTTTTTGGATATTTTAAGTATGAGCACGGTATCTTAAATTTTGTACAAATAATGACGATCGACTTTGTACTGTCTTGATATTGTAAATCAACGCTTTTTTGGACTAGTATAGACTAGTATGATTTGTTTAATTTACCGGTGTTATACCGTCTCGGCAATCAATGCTTTGTTTTTGTCAATTCCAATATGAACACTTAAAATTTACCGGCGTTGTACTGTTTCGGTACTTGCAATCAACGCTTTCTTTTAGCCAATTCCAGTATAGATATGATACCTTAAATTTACTGATGTTATACTGTTTCAGTACTAGCAATCAATACTTTGTTTTTGTCGGTTCCAGTATGGACACGATACTTTAAATTTTCCGGTGTTATACCGTCTCGGTACTGGCAATCAATTCTCTTTTTTATAATTCCAGTATAGATACGGTATCTTAAATTTATCAGCGTTATACTGTTCCAGTGTTGACACTCGATATCTTCTTTTTGCCAACCCTCGCGGATTTTAATTTACGTATATTCGACGTATATATATATACAGGGTGTCCTAAAACTAACGGATATCTTCTTAATGACAGATTCTTTAGAAAATTTCAAGACGAAAAGCCTAATACAAAAATGTCGAGGGTACAATAGTTTTTAAATGGGAAGCGATTATATTTTACGAATGACAGGACTGAAATTTCGCGCGCTCAGGCACGGCGAAATAACAAGTGCTAAAAGTGCTCCTTATGTTCATAGGAGCACTTTTAGCATTTGTTATTTTGCCGTGCCTGAGCGCGCGAAATTTCAGCCCTATCATTCGTAAAATATAATCGCTTCCCATTTAAAAACTATTGTATCCTCGACATTTTTGTATTAGGATTTTCATCTTGAAATTTTCTAAGGAATCTGCCATTAAGAGGATATTCGGTAGTTTTAGGACACCCTGTATATATGGTATAATTCGAGTGAAAATAAATTACGGTATTACAACAGTATTTGCGTTGTATAATAATCGCATATTTGTGTCAATTTTTTGCCAGGATTATATAGTATTTATACTAGCAAATCACGGTAAAAGTCAAATATAAATACGGTCTTTTTTTATTTTTTACTGTATTGTATTTCACAGTATATATACCATAATTATTAGAAATATTTTTGTAAAAATTCAATATAAAAACGAGATTTTTAGTTTTTAAATCCATATTATGCAGTGTTTATACCAGTCTATTGTGGTAAAAAATGAGTATAAATATAGTATTTTTTACATTTTTAAAAATGTATATGTATAAATTTGCAATAAAGTGTATTTATGCAGTATTTAGCTTATAGATTGTACAACGGTAAATATTTGGTATTTTACTGATTTAAAAATGGTAAATACAGTATATGCTTAGTAAAGAACTGGTAAAAAAATTTCACAAATATACTATGAAAATACCATATTATTACGCATTTTATACGACTTAAAAATGGTTTAGTCTATAGGTCACGCGGAAGAATTATAATTGATAGGATGGATAAAATTAAGTAGAAAAATTCCACACAAAGTCTTTATTAGTCGCTGTGTGCATCAAGCAATGAGCGCGGCGAGGACGAGTACGCGACGAGAAGCTAAGTTCTCTTTGGCTTAATAGAAAATGTTCACGCGACGCGACACGCCGGAGGTCGAGAGACAAGTGTCTCCCCGATTTTCTCCGACTCGGCTCGTACCTTCCTCGGGTCCTCCGTCCTTCTAGGTCCTGTCTTGTTTGTCTGTGATCTCCACATTTCTGTCCCGTGTCTGACATAACAATTGCTCGAAAAGCCGGACATCCACGAGCTTGCTACGTGTACGGTAACAGCTGTTTTTACTCGAATTTTGAATTTTATGGGTATGCAGCTACAGTACCCCCCTGCCAGTGCTGTTCCGACAGCGCGATAGAAAAAAAAACGGTACTGTTCTCCTTGAATCGACGCGATCGCCTCATTTGAAATTGTCTAATTGCTAGATTCTAAAGTTTGTTAAGTCGGATAAAACGATAGCCGCGTTCGTCTATTGTCGCCTGATACGTATAATATTTTCTTTTTTTGCTCATGCCTTGCGTCAAGTAAACGATATTAAATATATAATCGCGACCCGAGTATTCATATAAGGTACTTGTCGTTATGTTACAGGCCTGTTCGAAATCGTTCCAGGAAACGGATTTTTCTTCCCGATCTTGTCGTTCTCTCTTCCTCGCTTTGAAAAGGCCGTGAGTCCGTCCGTTTTGGGTTGTCTGTATTTTTATTTGACTTGACTTGACTCTTGTTGTTCTCCTTGTCCTCGGCTAGGATGTAGCGCAGGTTTTAATCGGTCTATCGTAATATGTACGTCTTTGCCGTACATCTGCATGACAAAAACTTTCTCTCCGCGGCTGATGACTGCGAATGATCCATCGTATGGTGCCTGCAATATTGTTTTAGGCCCGTCGTGTCTGACGAACACCCGTTCGGCCGTCGCCAAGTCTTTGCATACGAACGGTCGTCGCTCCCCATGTCGGGTTCCGACCCTCGACCGGTCGTAATTCCTCGAACTGCTTGCGCAGTTCTTTAACGTATTCCACTGCGTCGTCTTCGTTGTCGCTCTCCTAACGGTTCAGAAACTGTCCCGGGAGCCGTAATGTCTGCCCATATACAAGTTCGGCTGCAGTCGCTTGTATATCTTCCTTCCACGCTGTACGAATTCCGAGAAGTATTGTGGGCAAAACTCTGGTCCAGCAGTTATTCTCGTGGCATTTGATTGCCGCCTTTAATTGGCGATGGAAACGCTCCACCATGCCATTTGCTTGCGAGTGATAAGCAGTCATCCGCACGTGTTGCGCTCTTGTCAGCTCACTTAGCCCGCGGAAAAGGCGGGATTCGAACTGACGGCCTTGATCCGTCGTTATTCTTAGGGGTGCTCCGAATCTGCAAATCCAGTCCCTGTAGAATGCTCTTGCGACGGTCTCCGCTTCTTGATCTGGCAGAGGGAATGCCTCTGGCCAACGTGAGAAGCGGTCTATGCATGTTAGACAATATCGTTTGCCTTCTGAGCTTGGTAATACGATAATATCCAAATGCACGTGCTCGAACCGCCTGGATGGTGCAGCGAATCTTCCCAAAGGCGCCGAAACGTGCCGTGAGACCTTAGATCGTTGGCAAGGCATACACGCTCGCGCCCAATTGCGACAATCCTTCTTTATTGCCAGCCAAATGTACCGCTGCGTCATCAGTTCGGCTGTTGCTCTGACTCCCGGGTGGGCCAAATTATGCACCAGGTCGAATGCGGCCCGGCGGAACGGCGTTCTCAGGAACGGTCGCGGCGTATCGGTTGCCGTGTCACAGTACACCGCAATTCCGGACCCAGGGATCTCCACCTTGCTGAGCCTCAATCCTGATTCTCGGCGCAGGTACTCCTTCAGTTCTGGGTCGTCTCTTTGTGATTTTGCTAATGCGGCGTAGTCCATTGGCGAGGCAAGCTCCTCGACTCTAGACAATGCGTCTGCCATCACATTGTCCTTGCCTGATATATGTCGGATGTCCGTCGTGAATTGACCTATAAAATCAAGATGACGAAATTGGCGCGGAGTACTTTTCTCTGGTTTCTGCCTAAAAGCAAACGTAAGCGGCTTATGATCTGTATATATTATAAATGTGCGCGCTTCCAGCATGTGTCGGAAATATTTTACTGCCAGGTATATCGCCAGCAGCTCCCTGTCAAACGCGCTATACTTTGACTCGGCTGGGTTTAATTTTTTTGAGAAGAACGCCAGTGGTTCCCAATTGGTGTCACCTCGCTGCTGTAAGACCGCTCCGATGCTATGTTCCGGTAGGAGGCATCGGTAAATAGCGCGAGTTTTGCATCCGTCCTCGGGTGCGCCAAAAGTGCGGCCCGGGCCATGTCTTCCTTCGAATCCTCGAACGCTCTCCGAGCTTGAGATGTCCATGTTATTTGCATCTTTCCTTTCATGTTCCCTTGCAAAAGGTCGTTCAAAGGCGCAAAAATTTCAGCGGCTCTCGGCAGGAATCTCCTGTAAAAATTTACGATACCAAGATATCTACGGAGGTCTTTCGCAGTCTCTGGCATTCGATATTTTTTGATTATCTCAACGCGCCCGGGAAGCGGTCGGGTTCCCTATCCGGATACCAGGTATCCGAGAAAGTCCACTTCCGGCTATCCGAACGTGCACTTCGCGGGGCTGATCACCACTCCGTATTCTTGTAATCGCCCGAACAGAATGCGCAGATGCTCCTCGTGTTCCTCGTCCGACGACGATGCTACAAGGATATCGTCGATGTATGCATAGCAGAACTCTAAGTCGCGCAGCACTTCGTCAATAAACCGCTGAAATGTCTGCGCGGCGTTTCGCAACCCGAACGACATGTACGGGAATTCGTATATGCCGAAGGGCGTAGTAATTGCGGTTTTCGGTACATCTTTTTCCGCAACCGGAATTTGATGATAAGCCCGCACGAGATCTAAAGTCGTGAAGATTTTCTTTCCCTGTAACGCCTGTGCGAAGTCTTGAATATGACGCACTGGGTAACGATCTGGGACCGTCCGCGCGTTTAGCGCCCTGTAATCGCCGGAGGCCAAGGACGCCACTCTTCTTCGCTCTTCGGCACCATGTGCAAGGGCGCCGCCCAACAGCTACTCGAAGGTCGCGCTATTCCGAGCTCGATTAATTTTCTGAATTCTTTTTTCGCGGCCACCAATCGATCCGGCGCGAGTCTCCGCGGCTTGCACACCACCGGTGGTCCCGGCGTGGTTTCTATATCATGACGCGTGATATGTTTCGTCTCGCCAACGCGGCCTTGTAATGTCCGGATATTGTTTGAGGAGGCAATGATACCGTGTCGTTCCGGCGACCGTTTTTACACAAGGCGCATCACATCGAACACACCGCCCGGGCGCCCTTACACTTGTCATCTGATCAATGAGACGCGAATTCTGCAGATCCACGAGGAGACCGTAGTGCGTGAGGAAATCTGCATCGATTATCGGTCTCGACACATCTGCGATCACAAACCGCCACGCAAACGTCCGTCGCAATCCGAAATTTAACGTCAACGTTACTGTTCCATATGTATATATTGTCGTGCCGTTAGCGGCCGAAAGTTCATAGGTCGATCTCTGGCGCAGCCCCCGAATCAATTTCCGCGGATACACGCAGAGATCCGCGCCCGTGTCAATTAAAAAATTTTGTTTTGTCTCTCTGTCAGTTATAAAAAGGCGACGCGTACAATGGCCCGAATCGCCTGCCGCCATCAACGGTCTCTGCGTTTCCCTGCTGCTGTTCCGTGCACGGTGCTTCACACCGTC
This sequence comes from Tetramorium alpestre, assembly GCA_021460005.1. Classification (NCBI taxonomy): domain Eukaryota; kingdom Metazoa; phylum Arthropoda; class Insecta; order Hymenoptera; family Formicidae; genus Tetramorium; species Tetramorium alpestre. The sequence goes on along the minus strand of JAJVSH010000176.1, from coordinate 190,556 downwards.
GGGCGTTCGACCCGAATCGCCAATGATACCAGCCGTTCGCTTGTTGGCTGCGGCTCCTTGAACGCGACCTTGAACAGAAACGCTCTCGACGTCGACTCCGTCCGCGATCCTCAAGAAATTTCGTTTCGCCTATTTCCTCTATTGATTTGCGAATCGCGGTTAGCTGCTGCGACATCTCTTCCTGCAGCGACAGTCGCATTTGTGCCAATCGCAGCTCCCATCTCGCGTCCACTGCTGCGATATCGCTCGCGCCCGGATCCACGTGCATTTGGAACCGCGCGGTTTCCGCTACTTGCAATGCCGGCGACCGAGTTGCTTCAACGATTGCATCCGCGATGTCCGCTAATTGGTCGTTGGTATCCGCGGTGCGCGTTACTAAATGCGGCTGGATGTATGCCAGTAAGCGGCTTAGCCAAATCGTTCTCAATACCTGATCGCCGACCACGGTACCAGCGAGATTGCGGAGATGCCTAAGGAACTGCGACGGCTTTCGATTCCCGATTTCCTCGTGCTCGAGGAGTCTGCGAGTTTTATGCTCTTGCGACAGATTAAGTCGTTTAATCAATTCCGTTTTCAGAGTCTCGTACGCGCGTATTCCGCGGGTGAGTTCATTATAATGTCGCGCACTTCCGTCGTATAGCGCGGGCCGATCGCTGTTAGCGCATATCCGAATTTTGTCACGTCGACCGTTATCCCAGCCGCTTGAAAACTACGATCTACTATGCTGAACCAAAGCTCCGGATCGTCTGGTGCAAATTCAGACATTCGCATGCCTACGCGGCTCAGGGCCAGGTAAGAAAAAACCTAGTAATTGTTCCGCGGCGGTCCGGTGAGCCGCCCCTGAATGCTGTTGCGCTAGCTGCAATCTCGGCTGTTCGAATTGCTGCTGCTGGGCTTTGTGTCAAGAGTCGTTGTTGCTCCGATGCCTGCTGGGCCGGTGGCTCGCTGTCGTGTGTGACCACCATTATTTCACTCGCGGAATTGCCGATTAGAAGTTCTATCGCACCACCGATCACGTCGGGGTCACCATTTTAGTCTATAGGTCACGCGGAAGAATTATAATTGATAGGATGGATAAAATTAAGTAGAAAAATTCCACACAGTCTTTATTAGTCGCTGTACATCAAGCAATGAGCACGGCGAAGACGAGTACGCGACGAGAAGCTAAGTTCTCTTTGGCTTAATAGAAAATGTTCANGCGATCACAAACCGCCACGCAAACGTCCGTCGCAATCCGAAATTTAACGTCAACGTTACTGTTCCATATGTATATATTGTCGTGCCGTTAGCGGCCGAAAGTTCATAGGTCGATCTCTGGCGCAGCCCCCGAATCAATTTCCGCGGATACACGCAGAGATCCGCGCCCGTGTCAATTAAAAAATTTTGTTTTGTCTCTCTGTCAGTTATAAAAAGGCGACGCGTACAATGGCCCGAATCGCCTGCCGCCATCAACGGTCTCTGCGTTTCCCTGCTGCTGTTCCGTGCACGGTGCTTCACACCGTCGGGCGTTCGACCCGAATCGCCAATGATACCAGCCGTTCGCTTGTTGGCTGCGGCTCCTTGAACGCGACCTTGAACAGAAACGCTCTCGACGTCGACTCCGTCCGCGATCCTCAAGAAATTTCGTTTCGCCTATTTCCTCTATTGATTTGCGAATCGCGGTTAGCTGCTGCGACATCTCTTCCTGCAGCGACAGTCGCATTTGTGCCAATCGCAGCTCCCATCTCGCGTCCACTGCTGCGATATCGCTCGCGCCCGGATCCACGTGCATTTGGAACCGCGCGGTTTCCGCTACTTGCAATGCCGGCGACCGAGTTGCTTCAACGATTGCATCCGCGATGTCCGCTAATTGGTCGTTGGTATCCGCGGTGCGCGTTACTAAATGCGGCTGGATGTATGCCAGTAAGCGGCTTAGCCAAATCGTTCTCAATACCTGATCGCCGACCACGGTACCAGCGAGATTGCGGAGATGCCTAAGGAACTGCGACGGCTTTCGATTCCCGATTTCCTCGTGCTCGAGGAGTCTGCGAGTTTTATGCTCTTGCGACAGATTAAGTCGTTTAATCAATTCCGTTTTCAGAGTCTCGTACGCGCGTATTCCGCGGGTGAGTTCATTATAATGTCGCGCACTTCCGTCGTATAGCGCGGGCCGATCGCTGTTAGCGCATATCCGAATTTTGTCACGTCGACCGTTATCCCAGCCGCTTGAAAACTACGATCTACTATGCTGAACCAAAGCTCCGGATCGTCTGGTGCAAATTCAGACATTCGCATGCCTACGCGGCTCAGGGCCAGGTAAGAAAAAACCTAGTAATTGTTCCGCGGCGGTCCGGTGAGCCGCCCCTGAATGCTGTTGCGCTAGCTGCAATCTCGGCTGTTCGAATTGCTGCTGCTGGGCTTTGTGTCAAGAGTCGTTGTTGCTCCGATGCCTGCTGGGCCGGTGGCTCGCTGTCGTGTGTGACCACCATTATTTCACTCGCGGAATTGCCGATTAGAAGTTCTATCGCACCACCGATCACGTCGGGGTCACCATTTTAGTCTATAGGTCACGCGGAAGAATTATAATTGATAGGATGGATAAAATTAAGTAGAAAAATTCCACACAGTCTTTATTAGTCGCTGTACATCAAGCAATGAGCACGGCGAAGACGAGTACGCGACGAGAAGCTAAGTTCTCTTTGGCTTAATAGAAAATGTTCANGCGANACGACACGCCGGAGGTCGAGAGACAAGTGTCTCCCCGATTTTCTCCGGCTCGGCTCGTACCTTCCCAGGNTNCTCCGTCCTTCTAGGNNCTGTCTTGTTTGTCTGTGATCTCCACGTTTCTGTCNCGTGTCTGACATAACAATTGNTCGAAACGCCGGACATCCACGAGCTTGCTGCGTGTACGGTAACAGCTGTTTACTCGAATTTTGAATTTTATGGGTATGCAGTGGTATAACCGGGCTACACTGGTATTTCTACTGGTAGCTACAATGGTATTTCTACGGATACTAAAAATCGCGAGGGAATTCTGATACGAGCACAGTACTTTAAGTTTATCGGCGTTATACCGTCTCAGTACTGGTAATCAAAGCTCTCTCTTTACCAATTCCAGTATGAACACGATACCTTAAATTTACCAGTCTCATACCGTTTCAGTACTGACATTCAACGCTGTCCTTTTGCTAATTTTTGTACAGGTACAATATCATAAATTTCCCGACAGTACATTATTTCGGTACCATTATTAAATATTGATTCAAATAATGGGTTAGTACTAAAATGTTGTGGTTTTAATATTGGCCTTGTACTGGATCACTACTAAAACGTGAAATCTGGTTTTCTTTTTGGTATTGGATCTGTATCTCATCAGTATCTAATACTGATATAATTCCCACATGGGTAATATTGTGTTATACTATGAAAAATAAGTGATCCTTCTGGCGCCTAAAAATAGGCTTCCGTCCTTTAAAAGTTGATACAGGTGATCCAACTTCTCGGTCTCCTCGCTTAGATATCAATTTCATTGATTTTTATCCACGGAGTCATCTTAAAACTTTAGTTTGTGCTGCTAGATCTATCCAAAATATTGATAAAGTTTAGGAATTTACCTTGTAAATTTATTTGATACGGATATCATACGGAATTTCTCTATTGTTTTCGATAATTTGGTTATCTTTAAGAAAACTATATATTACTATTAGATATACAGGGTGTTTGGTAATTATTGACACAACGATCGTGTGCAAGTAGGGTGGACTAAACTGAGTCGAAAAGTCCTCTACCATTTTGCACCTATCGCAATAGTTATTAATTATTGAAATCTGGTTAAAAAAATTTTTTTCTCTGTTATCTGACGTGCTAGGGATTTCAAACTATGCTCAAATTAAAGCTTGAATCTTGTACTACAACGTACATTTCGAGAAGACTAAATAGATATTTAGATGTCAATGTTAATGCGTTGTCACCTTCCACGTATTACTTGTACTCGTACACACCGCCACGCGCAAACGAGTGTAAACAATGTTTACGTATTTTTATTTAATATTTCTCATATGAATGTTGTAGTGTAAAATTCAAGCTTTAATTTGAGCCTAGTTTGAAGTTCCTAACACGTCAGGTAACAGAGAAAAAAAATTTTTTTCAACCAGATTTTAATAATTAATAACTCATCAACTATTGCGATAGGTGCAAAATGGTAGAGGACTTTTCGACAGTTTAGTCCACCCTACCTGCACACGACCGTTACGTTACTAATTACCAAACACCCTGTATATATGTATATACAAGGTGTCCCATTTTAACTTGGACAGTAAAATATCTCGAAAACTGAGCCCAGCAGACAAAAATGTTTCAGACAAAAGTTGTATGGTTTCNAGGGGGACATAAGATGGTGTCATTGCTTTGACCTTGGATAATTATTTGAAAGTCATATGAAGGTCACCTTCNATTCTTTAAACGGAACTCTATACTTTTTATTACATATTCTTATAGCTTATCTCGAGAGCTTTCCAAAACGCTATAGTGAAGTATGTTTTTGTCAAGTACTTCTCGAGTTAATTTAAATTTTATTGACATTTTTTAATATAAAATATGAAATATCTCATAAAGTATTCACTTTTGAATGATTTTATCTTAATACTTTTAGACGTCGAATAATAAAAGGATTGATTAATAGTATTAATTTTTAGATATGGAATTTTGTAAAATCCACCAATGCAATTAAAAAATTCAATAAAATTTTTAAACCTAATTTTTCGTTGCTTTTTTACATTAATCGTTTCCTTTTATTATTCTACATCT
>JAJVSH010000176.1:140695-166773 GCA_021460005.1 Tetramorium alpestre | reverse complement strand
TGTGTGTGTGTGTGTGTGTGTGTGTGTGTGTGTGTGTGTGTATATATATACACAGTACCCTCCAGAAGTTTAGAAACATCCTATAGAGGTGTGCAATTCTTTAACCCATTAAGGCTTGTGGCCAGCACACCTGAGATAGTGACAAGCTAACTATTGGATTCATGGCATAAGGTAAAAATAAGGTTCATATTTTTCTTTTGTTAATTTTGTTTCTTAATAAAAAATTGTTAAAGTTTTTTTTATTTATTGTTTCTTGCAAAATCTAAAAATGTCATTGGATATTACAGGAAAAATCACGAAGATTTTGTCTGAAACATTTTTTTACAGAAGCTTTAGTTTAGCCAGAAAAAATTAAAGAAAAATAGTATCCTCTATAAGTTTGGAAACACTATAAAAATGTGCAATATAAAAGAAATACATAATAAAATTCATTTATATTAGTTTGAAAATGTTTATTTAACTATAATAAATATGTATAGGTACATTTTTTGTTTCTTTTAATTAAAAAAACGTTTTCAAACTAAAATAAATCGATTTTATGTATATATATATATATATATTTATTACATATGTTTCTTCTGGGGGATTATAATTGAATATTATATACAATAATCAATAAATTCTTTACATATTTTACGTCTTTCAAATTACGATTAAACCACGATTCGGAATTTCATTATCATGATGTCCTTTGTCAGTCACAAAATAGTTTTCTAATTCTATTAAATCATTCTTGGATACAAATAATGTTTAAATATACCGAATACTACAATATACCGAAAATTGAAAATGAGATATTCAGGTAAAGAATTTTTAGTTATTACAATGTCATTTTTTGACCATTAAATAAAATTCTGTTTAACCATTCTTAATGAGCATGACTAACATCTGCGTTTATCCCAAAAATTAATAAGAATGAGATATTCATTTAAACGTTAACACAATTTGTAGGAATTTGTAGGAATGCATCCATTCATATAGAAAGATTGCAAGTACAATAGCGTTAATGCTATGTTAAATAATAGTTATTGTAACAATGGTAATTATGATATGAGATCGTTATGTGTGACCGCGTTAACAAGCGAAGATGAAATTAATTGTGCAATCAAGCAAGAAAACTTGATGTTAAAGCGCCATCCGCTGCTAAAATTAAGCGATTAGTATGCAGCGGGAGATTCCGCGCGAAGAGATTACCAGAGCAATCCAATCTTACAAAAATTGCAGAAAGCAAAACTTTTTGGTCCGGGCTTCTTGAATTTTTCACTTCTTAATTGCAAACTTTATGGAAGAAATTAACTATAGGATCTTAGCTAAGAAGATGAAGGAAAAAATATTAATATGGAAGTTTCATTTCATCTTTCCATAAATAAACTTGGGCATACTTGTAAAATTGTGGTAGGTAAAGGTTTTTTAAATTAAATATGTTCAAAATATGTTTAAAGGCAAAAAGATGAAAACATAAGTTTTTTTAACCAGATAATTAAAAATTTTTCGTTATCTATTTTTTAATTAATTGTCATTTATCAGTGACTTGTTTTATTAACGAGTTTGAACATTTCTCTCAGCATTGAAATTCCAATATTGTTCTATATTATTACCGTGTAATGGATGAACAGGCAAGTATAATAATTCAAGAGAGGCGCGATAACTCACAACCGCAATGCCCATAATTTCTCCTGCGTTGAGAAATGCCAAGCAAGAATTTTTCATATTCGCCGCGTACATTGATCGAGGTACGATTTTATGGCCCAATTATACCAGCCAAATGGCCGCCTTCTGACGATTATGTGCTCACGACAATGGCATGTTCCGCGTCTCGGAACGTACAAATTTGCCGACGTCGTGAATCGTACCAACGCGCGCGCACCACTCGGAAGGACTCCAGACGGTATGATAGTAATCGCATTCCGAGCAATTAAACCAGTACTAGTGATCAGCCTAATTAATCACTACCTAGTATCATAATAGCTTGGCAATTACTTCGTCAATTAGCTCGCTGTCGATCTCGTTTTGAAATACCGAATCCGCACAATTGTCTATCTATGAATGGCAAGTAAATTACACACAGTAAATTAATTAGTAGGCTATTTTACCTAAATGACTATATTTGTCCATGTATCTTAAACAATATTACACAATATTATGTGCAGTGAAATGTAGATGCTTAAGAGATCAAGAAAGATGCTTAAATTTTGGGGAAATCCACGATTGTGTCAGGTTTTCTCAAATTTTTTTTCGTGCTCACCTAAAAGTGACAAGAAAATTTTTTATTTTGTCTAGCTCGTCATTTTCGGTATGTAAAAATTAGCAAAAATTTAAGAACTTAAATATCATACAAATTGTTCTAAAGTTTCAAACTTTAAGCTTTAAAATTCATTTTCTAAATGTAGATTTCGAAAACTTTTGCCAAAGTTGCTTGAATTTTACTTATTTTTTGAAGTGTCAAGTGTTCCTTTAATTATTGTAAATAGTTTAGAAAAAATTTGAGAAACTCCAACTATTTCTTGTGAAAAAATAAAGTTTTCTTTACAATTTTTTTCTCTGATAAAATTTCTTTATGCTTTCTTATTTCCGAATTATCAAGGATTAAAAAAAATTGTTAAAATAGACATTTTGACTTTGATTGCTCATAACTCGGTCAAAAATTATCATACAACAATTTGCAAAATGGATTCGTAAAGTTGAAACTTTACTCTATCAAACAGTATAACCGACGATCATGTACGGTGTAATTTACCGTTATTATTGTTGAAATATTATTTTTGAAGAAACTTTATTTTAATGTCTAATAATTTTTTCCATGACTGTAAGTGCACAGGGAAAATTGAAATTCATAATATAACGAAATAAATAAACAAAAAATAGTGAAAATTGATAATAATCGGTAAAGCGTGCACGGCCTTTTCACATGCAAATTCGAAAAATATATGAAACAGCTGGAACACAGTCTCGCTGCGATAGTGGTCAAAGAGATAACGAGACATTTCCTTCTGGCTTTTAATGAAATTTATGAGCCGTTTCTTTCGCTAAATGTTGGGTGCACAACGCAGTTGTGGCTGTTGCAAATGCGCTGTATATTTCAACGCGAGCGCAAGCTCGCGTAAAACGATTACGTGAATGTAGCTTCGTTTATCCTTATAGTGGCGCGGCATGTAAAGTGTATAAGACGATTTATCGCAAATTAAAGAACGAGGAGCGTGCATCGCGCAAATTGGGACCAAGAGAGAGAGAGAGAGAGAGAGAGAGAGGAAGATTGTGATGAAAGAAAATTTTTCGCGATAATCGCGCGTTCTACTTCCAACTGTTTAAAACTCATTCTGTAATTAATAGCAGGACTAATATCTAAAAAAATAAAACCATAGAATTTTTTAAACTTTTTTTAGAATTAATTTCATTAAAGCGTCTTCTGCCCGGAAATGAAATCACCTGTAATTTTAGGCCGTCAGGGAGGCAAATACATATAATGTGCCTCGTAAGAGACCGGAGATGTTTAAAAAAAAAGATCGGAATCACGTAGGAATAAACGACAATGAGGTCAAGTGCAAACGATTGTTGAAAAATGTGAGCTTTTAAGAAAAATCAGCCGAAAAAATAACATTTTGTCCCAGCGATTCTCAATATTTTCCGGATAATTATATCGATTATCTCTTTCTCTCTTTATCTTTTCTTTTATACGCCAAATAAATCCCGCAATGAATCACATCTTATCTCCATATCAATACTTTAATGTTTTGTCACATTTCGTTGGACTTCCTATTTCTTCACTATTATGACGGCTTCTCTAAATTTTTCTTCTCTTGCGACCTGGAGATTAATTTTCACCGGTAAAAAAATTAATTGGATCTTTCACTCAGCTTTGCAATTACATGTAATTTTATTTCACATTGAAGGGAAGTTCCACTTTTAAATGAAATTATTAATTTAATTTGTCTGTTAGGAAAAATATTAAAGGACTAATAATTTTGAAAATTTGAGCCATTGAAAGTAAAATGGTTTCTGCGAAAATACTGCGTTAATATTTTTCATGCGTAATGACTGACAAAGAATCAGGCAAACTATTCGTCTATTATAATAATGGCAGCAATTTGATTAAACGTGTTGCACATTATAATCATTTGTATAATTATTACAATATAGTGTGAATTATCCTAATAGTAATATTTTTAAAGTTTGCGTTAAAGTTCGTTACAGAAAACTATTTATACACTCATAAACTTATAAGCAAATACCAGAACTGTATAATTTTAAATATACTTCTATTTGTATCTCATGAATATTTGCTTTATATAGGATAAACGCACGTAATATTGCCACTCGTAATATCTCATAGTTCAATCGCTGATATCTACCGGAAACGCATTAAATTAGTAGCCAAAGACGTCTAAGAAGATATATTGTTGTTACAGCATGAAACGAAAAGCTTGCGACGCAGAAAACGCATTTAAAGAAATTTCGAGTGCTGACAAATTTAGTAGACAGTGAAAGTTTGGCACCCTGTATATAGTGAGAACGTAAGTTAAAGAATTCTTTCAAGGCATAAACATTTACTAGAAGTATATAATTAATGCCGTGCTTAATCGTTTTCATCATTCTCAACATTTTTGTTTCTATTACGATGTTTATAGTATCTAAATTAGATCAATATTCTCAATATCGCTTACCAGAAGTGTTCATAATATCGCTTAAGTGATATTATGTGCATCGTTTTTTCGTTTGGAAAGTAACATTAGACATTTCGATTAAAATTTTTTTTTTAAATTATAAATATTTATATTCTTACACTTCTTATTAACATATCTTAATTTTTATTTAATAATTTATGTTATTATATAATACTGTTAGAAGCATCTTGAACTATTTTATAATAAATATATAAGAAATATTACTAAACAAATTAATGCAGACAAATATTGATAAAATTATTATTTTTAAATTTATAGATGGTAAATTTATATACTTATAAATATGACCCTAACAGCTTATAAAAACATGATTTAATGACAATTCATAAGACAGGCGATATTATGTATACTTTTTTCACATCTCGACTTTTGCCATTTTTATTTGTTTTATATCTAGATTGAAAATCTTTAGATTTAAACGATTCCATCCTGTTGTACATGAAACATAAATAATCTCTTTTACTTAAAACTAATTATAGACAAAAATATCAATTTCCTTTTAATTGAGAACGATTTAAATTTTGGTAGACGAGATTACATGCGTTTACCCTAATTTTTAAATAAATTAAAAGTGTAAGCAAATATACAAAGAGTAAATAAAAAAGGAATCGCTGCTGCGACTGCTGCTGTAGTAATTATTTAAAAAACAGCAAATACTGTCTATCTATCGCGGCAGCTGCCGTTGAAAGAATTCCTACGACAACGATTTTTATATCGCGAACTCTTTTTCCTCTTTTTCATCATCAGCTTTAATCCAATTCCACAAGCCGCGGCTCACTCGTAAGATGGATGCAGGGAGCACGCATCCCAAAAAGAACGCCCTTAACATGTGGCACATACATATGTATATAGAACTTTGTCTTATTGTAGTACGTCGCCCTCCCCCCCTTTCCTTCCTCCCCGCTCCCCTAATCGTACATCACTTTCGCGGGCGACGATGACAAACTACGTCGTCTAGTGTGAGAATTACGCACGCTTTACTTTAATACAATTGTAACCTTTCATTCTACAACGGATGTTGGGTAATCTCATCAATTTCCGTCTTCTTACCTAATCACTCCTACGATAGACGATAAAAGGTTTGGATCTTATAGAAAATTAGTTTCCTTATTGTGCCAAACAAATAAGAGCTGTGTTGGCTCATTTATTGCAATGACGTTGATAATAGTAAACAGAAATTTATAAATAAATAATTAAAGATACATTAATAAATATTAATGGATTAGAATTGTTATCTAATATTTTTAAATTTAATATTTATCAAAATTAATGTTAAAAATTTTAAGCAATTATGAAGTAATTTCCTTAAACTTTTTTTTTAAAAGAAACTCCTACAATAGATAAATGTAACTAAATTTTTATTGAATTATGAAAAAAATGAATTTGGTCAATGGAAAATTTAATTAATTGAATTAAGAAATAAATTTATATATAAAACAACATTTATAACGTTATCATGATAATAATTAGAATTAAATTAAATTTAAATATAAAGAATAAAATATAAAAAATTAATGTAACTATACGCTGAAATTTTCAGAATAAATTTTATTATTTAAAAAACATAAATGGTGGTGATTCTGTATTCGGTTTGGATAATCAGGATTCGTGTAATCAACGTTTTATCGAGCCTTTAATCAAAGTGGTGTATACATTACTAATGAATATTGAAAATTTGCTCGATTCAGAATCGTGGAAATGTCGAGAATTATTGAACTATATAATCATTACAGGGAGAAGCGGTAGGGGACGCGGATATTGCAAGATTTTCATCCGGCACGTTGTAATAAATTGTGTGCAGTTTTTATTGCGCCGTGAAACACGCCGATAACACCTGCGGTTGCACCTTGGTGCATTCCGCATCTTTCTTCGGCTGTCTTTTCTTGTTTCCACACACACAGACACACACACACTCGCGCGTGCGCGCACGCACACATACATACACAGTAGAAATATATCACGAAGCACAGGCGCTATCGCCAAGACGGGCGAGCCTCGATATATCTATTTGCGTGTATACCATTCGAGAAATGTAAGAGACAGGCAGTTCATCCTCGTGATCGTCGCATCGAATCTCGTTTCGACAATTGTACATGCAACAACTATATGGGTAGATAGTGTCGACAGAAGAAATGTATAATGTTAAGCCTGTTAAATCTAACTAAATCTCGTTTTTTATTAAAATTAATTCGAAAAAAATTACATTATTACACATAATTATTACATAATTATGACATTATACAAAAAAAATTACACTATTACAAAAAATTACATTATGTGCAAAAAAATTATATTAACATATATAACTTTTTTACTATTATCTACTATAATATAAAAAATTTGAAAATTTATTTAAACTGTTATAAATCTAATTTGAGTCTATAATTTAATATCAAATTATTTTAATCGCAGAACTGCTTCTTTTAAATGTAAATTGAATTAGATTTCATTTACGTCTGAAATTTGATGAAATATTTGGTTTACTTAGTATGAAACGTAAAAATATTTTAATAACTGCAAAGTAAACTTTTTTTGTAAATATGTAAGAGACAATCAGTTTATCCTGATAATCATTGTACATGCAACAACTACTTATATGGATAGATTGTGTCGACAGAAGAAATTTATAATGTTAAGCCTGTTAAATTTAACTGACCAGATTTCTCACTTCTTACTATAATATAAAAAAAAATTTGAAAATTTATTCAAATCTAATTTGAGGCAATTCAATATCAAATTATTTTACATCTTGAATCTAAAATGAATCAGATTTCATTCACGATTTACGTATGAAACTTGATGCAATATTTGGTTTACTTAGCATGAGACGTAAAAGTATTTTAATAAACTGCAAAGTAAGCTTCTTTTGTAAATATGTAAAAAACTCCCCGGGAGAGCGGAAACTTACCGTCCTTTCTCCGTGCATCACGAATAACAGCCTGCTACTTGATGGCCGCGATATCTCATGCAAATTCGCGGATTTATCGGAGATTTATCGTCAACGATAAATGAGCATGTAAATATGAGTCGGCGAATCGTGGATGTGCCTAAAATACATTGTACTTTTCATCGTACTTCCGATTGTTTACGAAGAAAACAGGCGCGCGTGTGCGCGTGTTATCGCTGAAATTCGATTTCTCTCGTCGTCGAGCGGACGGGCAATTTATTTGCGGCTGAAACTCTATTTTCAGGGCATCGCCAGTTTCATTGCCCTCTCGTCGGAGTACAACATATGTGTCGCAGTGAGCGAGAAGATCCTAAGGAACGCCAGGACCGAGGACTTCGATAGAATAATCGAACGGCTGAGCTCGAAACACAACGCCAGGGGAGTCATAATATTCGTCGACGAGGATAACATAAGGTAAGGGATTAATCCTCCGCGCCTCCGGATTGCATTTAAATAAGGTCGCCACTACATAAAATAGGATATGAGGAAACAAAAAATTGCAAAAAGCGCGATTGTTGAAATCTGTCTTGCATGAAAAATGCGCAGTGTAGTCGCTTTATTTATTTCCTTTTTTCCCGCACGCAGAACAGAAAAATGAAATTACTCGGCTGCGAGGGGGATGTTTTTTTTACTCCTTCTACGCCGTACGTTCTATACCGAAACGGGCGAAACGTTCTCAAACATCGGAACAAATTAGAGTTTTTGTACAACTTATTTTTATTACATGTATAACGTTCGCGCAGTGTGCTTCGTCGAATTAAGAAAGCGTATATATTCAACGCGAAAAAAATTGAAAATATAAATATTGGAACATGTATATAAATTTTTCTTAGCGTAAAAAGTCATTTTTAATATACAAGATACATAAAAATGCAATCTTTCATGCGAATTGCGTTCGCTAGTAAATTAGAAACATTCCCGCGCTGAAGTAAAGAATATCAGTTTAAAGCATTATTTTTCAAAACGATTAATGTCACGTTTCGCGATCGATTTAATCATGATAATGCATATTTGAGCAGCCGTGACGTAGTCAAGCAGCGAAATACGCTCCAAATTCCTACGTCAAAATCTCGTACGTAATGACGTAATATCGGCGGATAATGTGGGGCATGTAATCTCCGATTATCCTAAGATCTAATGCGATATCGGCAGAAACAATATTGAATTAGGAAGTAGACGACCGAGCAATTAGGAACGGATCGCACGGAAGGCACATGCGTTTGTGCGTGTGTGCTAATTAGGATTATTAAATACCACGGCAAAAGGTCCGGTATTAAATTCGTCTTTTGCATAATCAGCGTGAGAAAACAATTGTGCAAACGGACGGGACAAGAAGGATTTTAGGATTTCGAGTTGTGTGGAGAAATTTTTACAGCGCGAGCGAGAGAGGGGTATTATGTCTTTTCCCAACGCGATTTCGCATTATTCTCTTTCCGCATATAATCATTACTAGGTCAAAGAGATTTTTGTCTTTCCAGAAATGATGTTTCTCAAAATGAAATTGCTGAGGGAAATTTGAGGAGTAAAATTTAATGCCAGGATCTGCCGCGCTCGGAGAATGAAGCGCCAGGTTTTTGAAAACGACGTGCATTTCAACGACGTTAAAAGCGAACGGGGCGTAACCGAGCGGACGAGATAACAGGACGGCGATTAATCTCGCGTTCTATAAAGTCGATACTGGTCGGCTTTTAGGGACGGGCAAAAGATGAACGAAGGCGAGCGTACAACCGATTCGCTCGCGCTGGTAATTCAAAATTCTGGCTATACAGTCGAATTGAAAAAAGAAACACACGTCGTTGGAACTAAAAACAATCTATTAAACTATTAAAGCGTGGCGCTAACAATGGTGCAATTATTTGTTATTACTTAATATTTTTATCAATAGTTTTTTCTTCTTGAAGATTATAAATAAAACGTATTATTTAAAAAAAAAGTTTCATAAAACATTTGATCATGTTAGTAATGAAAGTATATTTAGGGAGTTGCATGAAAAAAATTTTGGTTTTTTTGTTTAAAATTTTAATATATATTATTATTTTATTTACAATAAAATTTTGTATTTTTAAATAAATAAACAAAATTGAACAAAAAAAACATAATTAAAAGTCAATGATATTTGAAATTACACGTGCTATGAGAAAACGATTTTGATTAGCTGATAAGTGTGTGACATCATATAGTTTCGTCTGTGTTTGTGATTATTGACGTAATAAGAAAAACAGAATATTGAATTTTAATTAATTAGTAAATACATATGCATATTGACAGTATATAATAAGATAAAATGATAGGAAATTAAATCTGGTGTTGTTAATGCCGAGTCATTACATTTGTCAAAGATAAGTATTTTTTATATAGTTTGTCAATATATTATCTATATTTCTAAAATACAATAATATATTATTGATAAACGATATAATACTTCCGAAATTTGAGGAGTAAAAGCAACTTTATATAATCGCACATTAAAATAATTAGTTCTTTTCTAATTTATATAAATTATTATCAGAATATTATATGTATAGATCATTTCGTTAGCACAATCGTATGAATAAAATGTTTAAAAAATTCTCAGAAAACAAAAAAATTACAATTAATTTCAAATAAATTTTGTAAATTTTTATGTAATATATTTGATATTGACTAATATTTGAATAATACTTGACTTTTAATGAATGTTTTAGGTTATGTTAAAATATTTTTATAATAACATTTTTATATTGTCTGACACTTCTATAAATGTTATAATATTTCAAAAATATATACTGCGATAATACTTACATTAAAATAATCCTGACAACAAAAATAATTCCATGTTCCTGGTTCATCAACACTTTTTTCTCAAGTTTAGATCTTGCGGTACAAAAAAAAGTTTATTCAGAGTTGCTATAGTACTTTTGCAATTAGGTGCAAAACACCATTTGTAGATCGGTTTTTTTTACTCGCTTTAAACAAAAAATAAGTTTAAAGTGAAAAAAGTAGGCTGTTTACTAGAGTTTACTTGTGACGTCATACAACTCTCGGATGGCTTCAAGCATTTCCGCACCGTATTCGGCAATTTCGAATAATAATTTCGTAATGTTTTATTTCTTGGTTAATTTGCATTAAAACATTACAAAAAATATTTTTAAGATAACAATTAAATACAATATATAGAATAAATTTTATTTTGCAAACTTTCTGTAGTTATTTAATTATTCATTATTATTTCTATTCACACACATTTATACGATTTTTAAATAAGTATAGTGCCCTTATAAAATTCGTTTTCGTAAACTCCAAGTAATAAACATGATGATCAATAATTTCCTGCGCGATGCCAGCAATTTTGTAATAGTTTTTAATAAAATTACGCATTTGTTCAATCAAGAGATTAATTATTTGTAAAATGATACGCTTGTTACTAGACTGCATTTAAATAAACATCATCGAGCTTTTACTAAAATTTTTTTCATTCTATCTCGCGATCTCGTTAGTAATTAAATATCAAAGAAGTGGAATAAAACAGTCAAGTATAAAATTAATCGTCGGACATGAAATCATCGAAAAACCGCATTAATTATTTATACAGCGATGCGAATGCATCCCTGTTATTTGTGCACACGTGCGTGCATCGCATTTCATTCACAATCCCTTATAAGCTATCGTTCAAATCCCAATGGAAAATCATTCATTATGGAGACAACTACGGGCCAAAGCAACGCATAATTGCAAATTTTGATTATAATTAACACCGGTGTTGTGGTGCTTAACGCACAAAATCGAAAATGTATTTTAATAAATTATTAAGCGACAGTGACGCGGGCAATTATTACGAGTCACAATGTTGTGCAGAAATTTCATTAAGAAATATCACAATATTCTTGCATTTCTGTTGTAATATTTCATTACGGAAAAGCTTTCATTATTGCAATTCCCAACTCGGCTTTAATCTTTTTATTGTCGGTACGCTATTTGTATTCGGATAATTGAGTCGTTGAGTAGATTAATAATATCAATAATCAGCTATCAGAAAATTGTTTTAAGGATCTTAATGCAATTAATCTAGAAAAATATTAAAATCCTATTTTATCACATTTCTTTCTTCCGCAATAATGAGAAAGAAAGGTGGAAGAATTTTATGTCATGCACCAGCAATTAAATATCAATAAAAATAATTAAGCATTACAAATATTTTTGAAAAATATTATAAATATATGTTATTTCTGTCGCACATTTATATCAATGTTTCACTTAACAAATTATTACATGAATAAAAAAAAAAAATTAGGCAGGAATTTAATATTTTTCTTCCCTCCGTCGGAACGTACCTCGTGTTTTAATTTTTTCTCAGAAGGTCCTCGATTCTCTTTTCCGATCTATTTGATCGTAAGATGTATCCTAACATGAAATGTTATTCGAGAGTTTTTCGCAATGTTGAAAATGGTTGCCGAAGGTGACCAAGTTTTCAACGATACCGAATGGCTTGCAATATCGAGCAAATATTGGAGAGCAAGCAAAACGCGAGAGAGAAAGTGCCTCGAAGAGTCGAAAACTAAACATAACGGTTTGCCTCAATGTGTGTGATTGCGATCGGACCTTTTTGCGTAGCGTATTTTTGCTGGAACAAGCAGACTGCTCTATTCAGTTGCTTTAACTGTACTCAGCAACAGAAGAAACGTAGAAAGAGAAAAATCGCGCGGCTGGCATTACATCACGCATCGAAAATTTCCATTTATTCCTATCGTATTCATTATTCCAGCTAAAAAAAGTTTCACTTTGCGCCGAAATTTTAGATCGAGTTTCATATGCGAATTCATGATTCGTATTTGCCTAACAAATATAGTAAATTTTATTATAACTTACTGTAGAATAATTACAATTAAATATTGCTTCCTTTAATTGTTAAATATTTCAAAATACCTTTTTTTTACACAGATACGCATAAAACAGCCAGTTCTGTGCAAAGAATCTTGTACTAATTAATTTAAGTAAGTTGTCATCAGAGTTAGGTTAGGTATATTGAAAATTCATTTTTATTCGTTTAAATCAAATTTCCACAAAACAATTCTGCAAAAAATAACAAACGTATAAAATTGTTACAATTCTTTGAAGTTAAAACCTTTTTAAAACTTATTTTAAACGAAAAAGCATAATATTTTTTACATGCAAATAATTTAAAGTAAACGATAAAAATAATAGACATATAAATCATTGCAGAAACGCAAATTTTGTTATGCTTATATTAATGTATTATTATCTTGGACCTTCTCCCACGTATATCTTCACTACACATAATACAAACACGTAATGCAAGCATAAAGTTTTTTACTGCATATCTTAAGCAATACATGTACAATTATTATATCAGAATCTGGAAATTCTCTAGAGACTTACAATTTTTTGTTGTTCAATATAGTTTCACTCTTTGCGTACATAAATATAAATTGTAACGATCATCTCGTTTATAAACTTAATTTAATGCTCCTGGCAATGCACCAAATGGTATTAGAATTATTGACAAGAAAGATTTTTTCGTCTAACAGAATTGTTATCTTTGGAATTTAGTTGCAAAGACATTACGTCAGAACTTAGAAAGTTCTAATACAATAATAATATTTAATGTAAATATGAAATATTAAAATACTTAATATATTATTTGCAAAATAAATATATCTATGTATTTGCTCTTTGTTAACACTTTCATTGTCAATGACCTCTATGTGCTGACAATTTACGGCGTCAAAAAAAATCATTTCTTATCAATTTTGACAAAAAGAGCTGGCCATTGATGAAAATTTCTTACAGAACTATTAAAGTGTTAATTATAATATAATATACTATTCGAGTAGAACATAAGTCTCATCAGTCGCTTAATTAAAAATCGATCCATATCGATCTCCCAACTCAGCTTGGATACTTCTCCTCGACTGAAGTAGTCTTACAGGTTGCGTAATACACCGGATGGAACATTCGATCCTCAGCATCCTGCTGCAGCAGAATCGCATCATATCCCCACACCGAGACATCGATATACAACTCTGTCTCTGCACCGGCACGATACAAATTTAAAACGGATCTTTCGTTTAAAAACATTTTCAATTGCATTTCGTTTCGAATCGAAATTTAATATTAATTCTTAAAAGATTAATAAATGGCAATAATAAACGGATAAATTTAATAATTAAAATAATTAGTATGTATAACTTTGAAACTGACGTACCCACTAGGGGGGATAAGGGAGTGTGTTGCAACAGCCAATTAAAAAAGTCAATTAAAAAAATTCACTCTTTTGATTGCCTATCGCAATAGACCCTCTGATACGTGGCCAACTTCGTATAGCTAAGCATTTCTGACGCCATGTGTATGTACATACATACATGCATTAGTTAGGAAAATATTTTACAGCTTCCGTTTTACGATCATCGCCAACTACATAATCCAAAAATTCAACCTGAGTTTGGAGAAGCTTATTATATACATCTTTCAATTTATCATCAACCTCCGCTAGCTACATGAAATGCTTAAGCTTTTTTATTAAGCTTTCGCAGTTGATGGAACAATCGTTCATGTGCACAAGCATCACCCACGAATAAAATCTTTGAAAACTGTATTTGCATATTTCTAAAATATGACAGGGAAATTACATGTGCCAAATGATGTGCGCAGAAATTCATACATTTTAAGTACACAATGGATGCGAGGTATTGTTCAGCTGTCTATTTCAAAATGCACGAATCCAATTGTTCTCGTCAAGAAAAAAAATGAATCTGTTAAAATTTATATCGATTATTGAAAATTTAATAAAAAAATAGTAGAAGGATATTCTCTCCCCTTGATTGAGGATTGGCTCAATACGCTTCAAAATGCGAAAATTTTTAATACTTTGGACTTGAAAAATAACTTTCTTTATGTTCCTGTAGATAAATTTAGTTGTAAGTTTACCGTTTTCATTGTACACTTGCGGACATTAATGCCTCGATATTTGAAATTGGTGAGTTTCGGAACACGTGCAATTTTTCATGCATCGCGTTCGTTGATTAATTGTCGTTTCTCAAGTAACCAACAATCATGATGCACAAACGCTTAGAAGTTGCAGATTTCGAATGTGTTCCAAAACTCATAAATTTCAGATGTCCAGGTATTAATGTCCGCGAGTGTACAATGAAAGCGGTACTTACAACTAAATTAATTTATCTACAAGAATATAAAGAGAAAGTTATTTTTCAAGTCCAAAGTA
Organism: Tetramorium alpestre; assembly: GCA_021460005.1. Classification (NCBI taxonomy): domain Eukaryota; kingdom Metazoa; phylum Arthropoda; class Insecta; order Hymenoptera; family Formicidae; genus Tetramorium; species Tetramorium alpestre. Next base: position 151,925 of record JAJVSH010000176.1, on the reverse strand, counting down.
CTAAAAGTTTTCGCATTTTGAAGCGCATCGAGCCAATCAAGGGGAGAGAGTATCATGTCCTTTATTATTCTTTTATTAAATTTTTGATAATCAATATAAATTTTAACAGATTCATTTTTTTCTTAACGAGAGCAATTAGATTCGCGCATTTTGTAATGCAGATGACTGAACAATACCGCTTCACATCCATTCGCCTATTTGTTTATTAACTAATTCTCTCTCGAATACAAATAATAGTCTCGCTCTCTACAGGCTCATCATTATTGTTGTTTGACAATGAGTCATATCATTTTGAAATCGGATTCGCGCACGCAGACAGAAATGTAACTCTCGATTAACTTTATAATTTTTTTCTCGTGCTCGTGGTTCACCACTAAAAGAGAGATTCCCAGCGTCATAATTTAAGTTGAATATTCAACACCTCAGGCAATTTATTTTTTACTGAGGCGACGAGCGCGTCGTCATCTTTAACATTTATAGATTTCTCTTAAAAAGTTCATACTAATCACATGCAATGTTAAATTCTTCGAAATTATATACGCAAATTGCATAAACGTGATCCATTTCTATCTCGGTATCGAACTAGTCTATCGTTTTATTATCGATTCTAATTCCGCGAAAAAACAACAGGCTAGATAAATAGAAGTGAATCAAGCTGCAGATTTCTTTTCGCTTAACAAACTATACCACTGTGTTTAACAACGCATACATTTTGATATTAATTACGACATCCTTAGCGCAACCTCGTTCGCAACCTGGTTCGCAAAACGCACAATTTCTTTTTTCAGTATTTTTATTAAGGCATTTCGAGGCGACATGCTCTCTTGTTACACTTAAAACATTTAATGTTATCATACTTTGTAGGACAATCGACTCTTAGGGCATATTTACACTTTAACAGAAAAGCAGAAGCCAATCGGAAGCCAACTCTCACTTATTGTAAGCAATATGTATTGGTATGTACTGCTTACTATAAGTGAGACTTCTGATTGGCTTCTGCTTGTCTGCCAAGGTGTGAATGCGCCCTTAGATGATTGTTGAAACTCAGTGGAGTAATGAAATAATTAAATGAGTACTTATTTATTACTGAAAATGCGGTGCAGAACGACCACATTGTCAGAACAAGAGAATGAGAGGAAAAGACGCTTCAAGTGCAGAAACTATCCAGAACTTAGAGAGTCAAGTAGAACAATAAGAATGATATTTAGAGAGTGCATAAGTTACACATTCACGTGTAGATCATGTCAAGAAGGAAAAGATAAGTAGAAACTATAAACGAACGCTATTTCTCAACAATAATAATGCTGGCCACACTTGAAATAACGCTTCTCGGCTGATCGCTCTCACGCTGACTCTCCACCGCTTGGAATCTCCGTCCCCCGCTTGTTTGGTCAGCGCCACCACTTCGATCTTCTAACAATATCTTCTCGAAAGCATCGATGCTATTAAAAGATTGGATACGTGCTCGGTCTCGCATCTGCACGTTGGGAATCCTATCAATGATATAGTCCAAGATCTTATCGTCTAGAATAGCGTTCTATTCCCTAGAATGATTTTGTCATGCACATATTCGTGCAAAGACTTGAATGAATATTCCACTTTCGCTTCTCGAACGTCTTATGTAACACTGCATTGCTTTGACGAAGCTGAAACATTTGTCCTAATCCCCCAACAATTCATCGAAAGGCGATCGAATATGTTTTGATCTGAAATGGAAGCACTCACTCTCTTTCTCTCTAAGTCGCATGCACCCATTTCTGCTGTACCACCATCTAGGTCGCACGTATCTTTCAGTATCCGACTAGTTCTTCCCACGCTTCGTACTTAGGATCTCTTTCGAAAGAACTTATTATCTCGGCCATAGCTGCTACATTAATTCTCAGAAACTCCTGTAATGTTGCTCTTCATTAGATCTAAAATTGTCAAGTTTTTGTATCAGCTGTCGTCATACAATGATCACCACACTCGAATCCAACGGAAGCACGTCCGCGAATCGCTCATTACAGCTGTTATTCTGCGTATCTGGCACGCGATTATTGGCCACTTGCCCATTATGGCGGTTTTAGTTTTCAAGCCTCCCCATCTTACAAAAATTAAAAAACATATAACACATAATTACATTTTTCGCTTAAATTAAAAAAATTTTGAACTCATCACACTGGGCAAGAATATTTTTTGAAGGGAGGAAGTCGATATCGATATTTAAAAATAAAAATATTGAATCAATTTTTGAGATAGAATTATTTGTAAGCTATTTGTAAGATTTTAAATTAATATAGTTTTAATTTTTTTAATCAATCCGTTAATTGATGCAAATCAAAAGAAAAATGTTATAAAAATAAAACTACATTGCATTGCAAATATAGTATAGCATATAATTTGAAGAATAAATTCTTAAAATACGCGTATATTGATTATTAAGCTGCAACTCTTTTGCAATAAAACCATTCTATTTCTCCCTGTCACAAGAAGAAACTATACTTAAAATGAAGGAATTATTTTGGTGATTAAATATTATTTACTAATTTATGAGCTTATAAAATATGGGGTGAGGTTCCGAAAAGGTCGGACCTCCGATTGTTTTAAAACTATGTGGTTCTTATGTATTTTGACACGCTGATTACAGATATGATAGTGAAAATTGGCGCAAATTTGATTTTCGAAAACCATAAAAACCCATAAAAATGATGGTTTTTAATATTTATCTTAACAAATATTAAAAATTTTGAAAAATGTTTCAGATAAAAGTTGTAGATCTTGTTGAAACACATATTTTATGTTCTATGCATTTTTGTCGTACGAGTGATAGTTTTTATGAAAATCAATGTTAAAGATAGCTTCGCCTCGCCCCGTGTGTCGGGAGCTTTCCGTATTCGTCTTGTTCCAAATCTCGGACAAACCTCTAAATTATTTAGTTATTTGTTTTTTATTACTTGAAATTTAATACATTTAGGAAAAGGCGCGAAAGTTCATTATACTTATTCTCTTTTTTTTTTTAATATCTTTTGCTGGTTTCTACTTCAAAGTTCTATATACTTTTTTATTTTGAAATATATGTCTTGATATATGATGAATTCCCAATGCAATCGTGGCATTGGTGTTCCGGTCTCAACTACATTAAATCCGTGTCACACCGAATACAGTTTGTTTTTGTCATGTTCAACCCGTTCAGCGGCGAGCTTAGTGCCTCTCTCGACCTCTGAAGATTGCGGCTGTTGTGGGCTGATGAAACACGACCAGCATAATCTCTTCCATGGATGGACGTTTTAATGTAATATATTCCTAATCCTCCTATCCTTACACATATCAGTGCAGTCATACTCCTTAACAATAGGTTGTAAGTGTCAATCACTCGATCGATTATATCCTCAATTAATCAATTAGTCCGTAATATTCATTGTTCTCTTTGTAGCTCTATCCGTTTTCTCTTGACTGCCTCATTTTTAAGTCTTTATTTATTTTAATTTAACAAAAACATTAAAAGTGTAAAAAAATCCGTCAAATATATCTGTAGTATTTTATATTTTAAAATAACATCATAAACAATACTAGGCAAAAAAAATAATTTAAAAAGACACAATAGAAAAATTAAATATAATGCCATGAAGAAGAAGTGAAATCAAAATGTTTAATAAAATATACATATTTATTAGAATAAATTTATTTATTAGAATAAATAATCTCATAATCTATAATTTGTTTGCAAAATTGACTTTAAAGGATTACATACAATATTTTGGCAAACTACATATCTCTCAGAATTGCAATAAACTTACTTATTAATTAATATAAAATGAGAAGACAAAAAATGTGTAAAATAAAGTAGTAATAAAATGAAAACATTTTAATTGAAACAGATAACGTAATAGGAGATAGAAACTGAAAAGAATCTAATTACATCGATAACAAGCAACAAATTATGTGAGAGACAAAATCGAAGATGGGCAAAAGCTCGGCAATAGTACTTATGGCGCTCTTTTGATTCTAATTTTAATGAAGCATTTATTCACATTTAAATTTGTCACTATAATATCACTAATTCAAAAAATTGTTTCTTATTTTTCGCATTTTTAGGTATCGGAAATTTTTGTATTGCTTTTACCTTTTAAGGATTTTGATCAGATTCCATTTTTCCTATTATATGACTTAATTAAGTAATCTCCTTTCTTAAAAATTTATATTTATCTATAGTTGCAACTTTAAATTTGCTTCATGTAATCACGTAATCAATTATTCAAATTTATTTGCATGTTTTAGATTCATAAAAGAGCTAGAATATAATACTATGTCATCCAAATATACAAAAAAAGTGGTGTTTAAATCAAAAAGCATTCTATTGAATTCGTAATGTCCGTATAGTATTGAAAGTGCTGTTTTATATAACTATTATTTAGATGCAATTTAATTTGATGAAAACTCACACATAAAGTCAAATACTGAAAAATATTTTGCGCCTCCTAATCTAGTATTTTCATATTTGGAAGCGAATACGCATTATCTACTGTCTTATCGTTTAGAAAATCTAACTGTTCTCTGTTTCTTAACCCTTTTCGAGTCCTATCTTGCGAAGAATTAGAAACTATCTATACAGACATATTATATGAAGATTTCGATGGTTCAATTATGTTTTGATCTAATAATTTAATAACTTGTTTATTTATTTCATGTATAATCAAAAATCTATATTGTGTATATCATGTATTAATAGATATTTCATTTATCGTTGGTATTAATATTTTAAAACATTGGTATAATTAAGTTTCTCTCCCGGTTGGTAAAAATAATCTGAATTCTTCTTAATTAATTCCTTGACATGTAATTGTTCTACAATATTTTAATGTTCTAATTTTAATGCTGTCATCTTATTTTTTCTATTATCTTGTTTTATATGAAAATATGATCTTAAGTTAGGGTCTTCAAAGCTTGGAATTGGAATTATATTAAAATTTGAATTTGAGTTAGAATTGGAGTTGAAATTGAATTTGAAAATAAAACTATCTAAGTAGCTCGTGGTTGAGTTAAAATTTGAGTTTGAACTTGAGCTTAAATTAAGACTCTCATATATGGAATTGCACTAGAATTAGAATTAGAAATGAAACTACTTAAGCGTCTCGAGTTTGCATGTAAGCTAGGAATTTGTTCTTTATCTCTTTCAAATTCATACATATATTTAATTAATTGTAAAAATATATACCTTTTCTTCTTCATCGTTAGTATTTATTATTTCTAGATATGCTTTTCATTCCTAACTGTAACTAAATATATCCTTTTAACTCCGAATTTATGATTTTAAATCGCATTTGCAAAATTTTAGAGGAATAGTGAAAGTTTCTTTCTTTTCTTCCAAAGAAATACAAATATTATTCAATTCTAATTGATTTTGTTAATAACTTATAATGTTTACTTGAAATTGTTTAAAAAAATCTGATCCCAAAATTCCATTTTCTGTTACTGGAAAATTTTTCGACTAAATGAAAAGTGACTGGACATTTTAAAATATCTGTTCTAAGATGACAACGTCATATGTCGTAATTTTACTTATTGTTAGCTTCAAGATTTCATTTCTCTCTACTTAATATTGGATATAACAGAATTTTTAAAAATAATCTACTATCTATTAGAAATTTTTAATCCATCCACTATCCAAATTTATTTAAATTAACCTAATTAAATTTAATGTTATTATAAATAATAATATTATCATTATTGATTTTTTATTTTGCAAAAAACCGAATTTATTCTGATTTCCATTATTATTATTATTTTATTGAAATTTATTAATTGCCACTCATTCGCTGTGCTTTTTCTTATTGCAATATTGACAGATCACGATTTCAATTTCTATTCATCGCGTCGAAGCTTTTATTGGGTGTATTTTCCATGAGTACATCTTTCTTGTTTCATGTTTATAATTTTTAATTTATGTCAAATTTCTTCTTCACAATGCAAAACAATAATAAGCGTATAAAATAATTTTTTAAAATTAAAACTATTTTAAAATTTATTTTAAATAATATATAATGATAACTAATTTATAATAGTAATTAAAAATAGAATAATTAATTTATAATAGTAAGTCATAATAGTAATTAATTTAAACGATGTAAAATAATAATTTATTTCAAGAAGATGTATAATAATTGCTACAAGCAATTAATTTAAAATAAATGATAATAAATAAATTTTCGAAGCAAAATTTCAGAAATGCACATTTTTTAATGCTGTATTACCATCCGTCTCTTTAGACTTTGTCTACATGTATACTATACATAATACAAACACATAATGCAAGCATAAAGTTTCCCGCTGCACATCTTAAGAAATATATGTATGTGTAACTATTATAGCAGAATCTGGAAATTCTCCAAAGACTTGCAATATTTTGTTGCTCGATATAGTTTCAGTCTTTGCGTCCATAAAGCTAAGTTATGACAATCGTCTCGTTCGTAAACCTAATTTAATGCTCCTGGCGATGTACCAATAGCCTTTGAATTATTGGCAATGAAAGATTTAGAAATTTTCTCTAATAGAATTCTTATCTTTCGGACATAGTTGCAAAGACATTTATGTGAGTTTAAAAAGATTTAATATAATATAATAATGTTTGATATAAGTATTATAAATATTTAACATAACATTTGCAAAGTAAATATATCGATTTTAAAATGCATGTCTAAAATAAAGAGAACTCGAAATTATATATCTATAATATCTTATTTTTAAGAAAGAGTAAAATTATTTGTATTTAGCTTTTTTTTAAACTGACGAATGCTTGTCATAATATGACATACAAATTTTACATCGCTTATTTTATGTTTTTGAACTTTGAAGAGTATGAGAATGAATGACACCATCGTTTTTCTCTAACGAGAACAAAAACGATGAAATTAGTGAAATAACTAATTAGTCCCACAGTGAAATAAAACTTCAGCTTTTATTTCAGTTTTTAATTAATCATAGATAATCATTATCTATATGTATATGTTTGATTAGAACCGATGTTTTATTACGTCCATTATCAAATTTTTTTTTATTTTAGCTCTTATTTGTTATTCAGAAAATAATATGTTCATTTGTACATATTGTTTCATTTATTGTGAGGTTCTAATTAAAATAATTTAAATAAAAAGATAAATTAATTTATCTTTTTATTCAGATTATTTTAACTAGAATTAAATATAATTAATATACATACACTCCCGGTCAACAGTTTGGATAGAATAGTAAAAGCATAAGAAAATTTCAGGAAGACTTTCATTTTTCTTATTATTTGTCGTTAAGAATAACCCTATGTAAAGTGATTGTAGCACTTCGTTTTTCAATATTAATTTCCTTACCTATGTTTAGAACACGATTACTTATTGAATAACTTATTGATAACTTTCACAATATGTATTTATTATTAAATCAATACATACTATTTATTGAAACTCACAGAACCTACTAACAATATTGTATGTTGTAGGTTGTATGATTATACATGGACCAATAATCAGAAATGTATTAAAACTGACTTATTCACAAACTGGATATAAGTACGTTACAAAAGGAAAACGGCCATATTGTAATGGTATCGATATAAAGAGTAGAAAGTACATATATAAGAAAAAGAATAGAGAAAATGAACGTGACTACCAAAGTTAAAAATTACGTCACATAAGTTTCCCTAGGAACCATGAAACATAAAATGTATAGATGCCACTAATGATTATAAACTTAAATCTAACCTTCTATTACCAACAAATATATTACAAAATAAGAGAATAACCGAAAACCAAAATAACCTTGAGTAACCTGAAGTTTGCGACTCAATATCTTATCAAGGAAAACCTTGCCAACCTTTACAAACTCTTGTGTAACGTTTTGTCATAGGTCGCGAAACTTTCGATAAATATTGTTAATAATGAATTTACTGATTTATTACTAACAAAAAATCCCTTTCTGACCCATTAAGTAAAGACAATAAAATAAAGTATATATAAATATAGCGATGTTTTCAAACTTTTGGTGAGTGTATATACATATATACACATTTGGTGAGTGTATATACTCGGGAGTGTATATACATATATTGATAACACTGTCATTTTTATTATTATAATCAATGTGTAAAACTGTATCTATATTTTATTCATAGTTCAGTTTTTACAATTAATTTTTATTATTATCTATATTATTATGCACACGTTTTTTCATACATTTTTATATTTGTTCTCTTATATATTAACTCTTTTTCCCTCCCTCCCCCATCTCTCTCCCTCCTGTCTTTCTTTCTTAAAAAAGAAAATTACAATTCTAAAATATAAAATATATGCATCTAACAACTGCCACTTTATTTCATTTTATTTAAAGGTATCATAATATTTTTTTTCTCCAATCTCTCGACACTGTTATTAAGAAAGTCCCTCCCGCGGGACACTCCTGAGCTTTTCACGCGACGATTGTCTCGCGAAATTTTCTGATGTTTTTAATATCTGGAAGAAAAACTCGGAGTCTCGCATCGCGGTTTTGCGCTTTGAGAGAGCGCGCGCGCGCGTTTCTTCGCCGTAAAAAGAAATAAATGCAAAACAGCCTGATATTCATCGTGCAATCCCTAGTCGCTTTGAACACAAAGAAACCGGCGCCGAATTAAATGTCGTGCAGCTGCGACGGGCAGTTGCAAGAGTGCATTTCTCATCCGCGTCGATAACAGAGAAATAATGGAGGTTTCGCTGCTTGTGCACGATATGCAAGAAACATTTATGATAAAACATACCAAGTTCTTGCGCTTGATATAGAATATAGAAACTAGCAAGATAAGCTAACTTTCATTAAAAAGGAGTAAAATAACGTGGAGGAGTTAAAAAGAAAAATAAAAACATATTTTTTCTGTTCATTTATTATACAATTCGGAAATATCCATAAGGAATCCATTTCTAGTATCAGGAACTGTTGGAAAGTCCGTTGGAAAGAAATAAAAGAATTAGAGTATATATGCTTCAAACATCAGCGGAAAGAAATTAGTTTCATATTCTTCTTGAAAAACCATTTTCCTCGCGAAGGGAACCGTTATAATTGTCGTATATGTCACCGCATCCGTGATATTTCGGTTTATCCATTTCCTTTTATATGCGTAATCGTAGAGATTTGAATAATTCTGTGCAAAATGTCACTCCTCAGCACATTTTACAGTGTAGATTACATTTTTCAGTAGTTGTCAGCGTAAAAGTGGGAACTCTTTACGTAACATGTAGATATACACGTAATCGCGCATCGAGCAGCATCTCGGCACGTTAACAGGCAGTGCTTGAAGCTTGAATAGATCGTATAGATTTAGTAACCGTATAGAGAGGCTGCCCGAATGTCCCCTAAACACAGATGTATGTAATTCTCCGGCGAAAGGACAATATATAAATTAATTTGAAGTTGAATAAAAAAATTAGATAAAGCATTGTTTCATAATAAAGATTTTATATAAATTTTGTATAAATCCTTTTCTTTATGTAGGATTCGCAAAATAAAGCACAAGAATGTTAATACAAGATATTTAAGTTATTTTGAAGAAATCTTGAGACCGTTATGCTATTACATTATTAATGTTGACAGTTTTCTTCAAAACTTACTTTGTAAAAAGATCCATCCATCTTAAGGTAATCTTTACTCGCAAGCATCATATATCAATAGCGAATAATTTATCTGACTTGGCAGATCGGATGTATTAATTAAAACGCGTGCTGAGGACGATCATCACTTTTGCTCTATTTTCCTCGGACATCAATATTTTAACAAAATCGCGTGCTTTTTTCTCTCTCCTCCTTCTCTCTTCCCCCCTCTCCTTGTCATACGAGACGCTTCTCTCCCGCTTCATTTTTCTCTTTCGTAAATGTCGATGCTGCGAAATTGCTCGGCTCGCTCGTCTTTTTCCGCGGCCGCGCGAGTGACGTAAATGCGAACGAAGCGCGAAGAAGCAGCGCAGGCGACTCCGCTCGAATCAGCTTAACCGACTTCAGCAGCGATTCTCAAAATGTTCGCCGACGTGCTCTTCCCGCGCCCTGACGTAAGTCCGTCGAAATCGTGATGTATGAGCCCTTCCCGCCGGTTACTCTCCATTTGCCTGGCCGCGCGGCTCATGAATAATCGCATCTTACACGTGTTCCGCATGTCAGTTCCGGAGACGACATATTTCAATCCTGGTCGGCGCCGCGCTTGGGGATTTGCACCGTGCGAAACTTCCAATTAACGCTAAACGCCGAGACGCCCGCTCGCTCGCGAAACTTTCCACGCCGACAACCCGTCCATGATTAGTTTCCCCGGGAGCAACGAAAGGGCCGCGCGAAGAATTAATGGCATCCGCGACATTTCGAAGTTGCACGTGAAAATTTTTCAGTATCAGGTCCCATTGCTCTCCCGCCGCTTCTCAGTTTTCCTCATCACTGTATTTACCATCTCGCACATAAGAAACATATCTGTCTATTTTGTGTAATTTGCATCTTGTGATATTTATTGTGAAATAAATAGAGAACGAGTTTATCTAAAAAAAATAGTGATCATTTTCTAAAAGAATACGAGGGTTAGCCGTAACGTCGCACATTTTTTCTCAATAATTCCCAATAATAAAATTAAAGATAATTTTATATGCTATTATTGAATTTGAATTTTCCCGCGTTTGAATTGTACAGCATTTTGACAACGCGGGAAATTTAAAATTTAAAGCATATAAAATTTCACTTTTCTACTTTTATCAATAGCTGAAAAAAAAGTAGATCATTATTTTCCGAGCAATCCTCGTATCTTTCAGATTTATTATATTTGTTATCAAAGTTTTCTTGCAATTTTTTATTAAAGCTTATTACTCAAATTTCACATTACTCAATTTTTTTTTTTATTATTCATATCATCATTACTTTACAAGAATTCTTCTCTTCCTCAGTCTATCCTTATTCTGTTGTTTAAAACAAAGTATATAAGCTAGAAACATGGTTGAGCACAAAGTTAGTTTACCGGCACACGTGACATTTATTCAATTTACATATACTCCGCATTCTGAATGGTTCACTTGCTGACATGCGGCGCGTTTCATATGTGCATCGTGTTGCTCGAGAGAAAATTTGTCCTAATCGATCAGAACTTCTCGTTCACTCACCGGATGCACTTCCACGAGGGGGAGAGGAGGGGAGGAAAGAGATTTCCGGCTAGCATCGCCGACGCACGAAGCGTTAAGATTTCTCTCTCTCTCTCTCTCTCTCTCTCT